>JAYMFW010027564.1:0-11835 GCA_036785005.1 Tubulanus punctatus | reverse complement strand
ATCCATCCATCCATCCATCCATCCATCCATCCATCCATCCATCCATCCATCCATCCATCCATCCATCCATCCACCCATCCACATCAAATTCAATTATACGACGCCTATCGGTCGATTGACGTAAATCGCGCGAAAGTTTGCAGTGGTAAGTATTTCGTTTGGTGGAGAAATGAAACCACTGCGTGCTGAGTATAATGTAGACCTGTTTAGTCTTACTTACTGTTCCCCATATATAACCGAGCATTCTACAGACGACGGTCGCGTCTTTATCGTCCCATGAATCGTCACATATCGTACCCCATATTCTCGGTTTCGAACCGTTAACAGGCATAATCTCCACACGACCTTCATTTGGTGTGCTCCTGTTTGTGTGCAGGCGGACCTCTAATGCCCCAAAATAATCTGAAATATATTTACAACTGAAGTTATCGCCAGAAATGTGGGTGAAAATTGCGCATTTTACCACACTCGAAATGGAAAATGGATAGATTGGGCTTTTATCCGCACAATACCACTTAACCCGCACACCACAACTTTATCCAGACACCCCGACTGTATCTACACATGATCTACACACCACGACTTTATCCGCACACCACCGCTTTACTTATGCACGACCATTTTACCCGCACACCACCGTCAAGCACATATACAGAAGATAGATTTCAATATCGATAAAAAGAAATCAGAAAACAATTTAACAGGTATAGAAAATTTGAGACTATCCGAAATGTGTATTGACAATTTTTGCTTTATTTTCAAATAGGAAATGGTTTCACGGTGACAACAGGAAAAATGATATAACTCAATCATTCATTCATTCATTCATTCATTCATTCATTCATTTGGAAACAATGTTATTTGAATTAGATGATAGGACACCATTCTCAACAATTCAGTATTTAGAGAATTATTTTAATTTCAGTCGTTTTCTGGTCTACATATGAAAATACGGAAAACCCCAAACTCACTCGTCAAAGTCATCATGAAATATCTGTCACTTCATAAACGTTATTTCATTTCGTATGAAAGATACCCGAATATTTCAGTCAAAGTGTCTTAGTCCTCACAATGAAAAATGGCATGGGAAAAATGCAATCAATAACAAACTGGTTTTCATGTCTGAAATATGTCATTTAAATCTATTTTTTCAACTGAATTTGTTCAGACGTATTACTGAAAACTTGATTTTCCGTTGCACAAAATGTTTTTTACATGTCACACGTCGATGCACATAGATGATTCTCAATAACAACTTTACATTTGGAATTGCAAATATATAAAACTAATTTTTGTATGTAAGTGCTCACGTGTACGTTTTATTATATTGAATTCATCTTTATAAAAAAAAAATGATTTTG
The DNA here is from genome assembly GCA_036785005.1 of Tubulanus punctatus. NCBI lineage: Eukaryota > Metazoa > Nemertea > Palaeonemertea > Tubulaniformes > Tubulanidae > Tubulanus > Tubulanus punctatus. The sequence goes on along the minus strand of JAYMFW010027564.1, from coordinate 10,474 downwards.
TGGCTGAAAATCTATTTCTATTTTTCATCGTTCTACATCGTTTCATTTATTGCCAGAAAATTATGAATTATCATCAATTCAATTGTCACAAAACTCAAAAGAAAATTCGAAGACATTAGGGCTTAAGTCCGTTATATGACATTATAGTGCGCTGTGTAGACTTACACTGCGTTATTCGGTCAGTGTCAATCACAAATAATGAACGACAGTATATTAATATTAATCTGCTAAATATTTTGCGATCGATATCGATGAAAGAAAGAGTTCATGATTTTATTAATATTAGTAATTGACGAATCATTATAACATTAAAGTGCAAAAAAAATATTTAGAAAAATATAGATTTGTAACGGTTTACGAGAATGGTTTGCAGAACAATTTGCACCTGGCATTTTTGTTTAGTCCAAACTGAGCAAACCGGTTTGCATTCAGTTTAACTGTGACTAAACAAAAATGAAAAACCGGCTTCACACCAGGACTGCCGGAACCCCTTTTTAAGGAGGAGGGGGCAAATCTAACAAAACTTAAAAAATAAATTATTTGCCCTTGCCTTGCATATACATGGGTGTCATAAATTATCATTATTGTAACCAAAAATAGGACAACAATTCTTAACTGACGTGTAAGTGGGGTATCAAAAAAATAGTTACCATCAGAGATATTTCTGCAAACAACACCAGCATCTTCGGAATGGTCACAGTTATGTTGACCCCACGGTCGTCGATTACAGTCAATAATACTTAATTCATCTCCGACACAGTCAACATTGTCCAGATAAATGGGAACAGCAGCAGAGGGATCTACACCATAGGATCTTGTTGTCGCCTGAAATTTCAAGAAAAAAACGTTTCAACTATCAATCGCTACCTTACTCAACCATAATGCCATCATATCAGTGTTTAATAATCATAGATTATCTCCATGAATTAGTAGATGATATTCATTGATAGTATCCATCTATTCATCATCCACCCTTCATCCATCCATCTATCCATCAATCATCCATCATCCACCAATCCACATCAATGCGAAACAATAAAGTAGGCTATTTTCGAAGAAATATTTTAAAGTCATAAATATTGTAGCCAATCAGCGCGCCCGGTACGACGATAAATTTACTTATACGATGCCTGTCCGTCGATCGACGTAAATCGCACGAAAGTTCGCAGTGGTAAGTATTTCGTAATATAGTGGAGAAATGAAACCACTGCGGGTGGAGTAAAATGTAGACCCAGCCATATCAATATTTTTAGTCTTACTTACTGTTCCCCATATATAACCGAGCATTCTACAGACGACAGTCGCATCTTTATCGTCCCATGAATCGTCACATATTGTACCCCATATTCTCGGTTTTGAACCGTCAACAGGCATAATCTCCACACGACCTTCATTTGGTGTGCTCCTGTTGGTGTACAAGCGGACCTCTACCGCTGAAAAAATTTACAACTAAGGTTATCGCCAGAAATGTGGGTCAAAACTGCGCACCTTACCACGCTCAGAACGCATTACGGAAAATGAATGAATTGGGCTTTTATCCGCACACCACCACTTTACCCGCACACCATAACTTCATCCACACCACGACTGTATCTAAGTAATTATACTTTGATTGATAAAGATATTATCTACACACGGCCACTTTTATCTATACACTACGACTTTACCTGCACACCATGACTTTTTCTACATGCGACAACTTTACCAGCACACCCCCACTTTATGCCCACACTATCACTTTAATAAGGCACGACCACATTTCCCGCACACCACCGCCAAGCACACATACAGAAGATATATTTAAATATCGATTAAAAGAAATCAGGAAAATAAACATTTAATCATATAGAAAATTTGAGACTATCCAAAATGTTTATTGAAATTTACTTATTAACATTCAATGATAAGACACACTGACCTTAAGACACATTCTCAATAATTCAGTATTTATAGAATTATATGAGTTTTTGTTGTTTTCTGGTTTAGATATGAAAATACGGAAAACCTCCTCACAAAAAACTCGTCAAAGTCATCATGTCACTTCATAAACGTTATTTCATTTCTTATGAAAGATATCCGACTTTTTATTATAACAAACTTCTTCACATGTCTAAATTATGTCATTTACATCTCATTGTTCAACTGAATTTTTTCAGATATATTGTTGAAAACTTGTTTTTCCCGTTGCACAAAATGGTTTTTTTTTCATGTCACGTGTTGTCCTTTCAAAAATGATTCTCAATAGTGTATAACAGCTATAATTTGGAAACCTGATTTTTTAAGTATATGCGCTCACTTCTCTTTATAAAATCACAGTGTAGAAAAAAAAAATATTAAAGAAAAAAGAGATTCTTAAAAAACAATCAACCCTAAAAAATTGAATTTAAAAAAAACAATTCAAGATGGAAACAAGTATTCTTAAATATGATTATCATTGACGGTACATAAGGACATGCTTTTGAAAAAGGATATTCCAACCATAAGAATTAACACTTTACGAGACTTGAGCTTAATTACTGGTGAATGATCACAATTAATCCGTGAGCTTTCAAATTATCAAAAATCCATCAATGTAAATTTGGTTTAAGTATCATAATAATTAATTTTCATCATACTTTCTACACCATTATATATATCTACATGTACAATAACTCACTTTCACTTTCGACTGATTCACAATCTAATTTTGCTAATACACAACAGAATTCTCGACTTTGCAATTGCCTCCATCCAATTTTTCCTCAAAATTGTTAATATAGATTGGCAGAAATACATGTATACGTTACATAAAATGTTGAATTAAGTCGTTCAAGTGTATTCTGATTTGAAATGAAAATTTACCTGGAAAGATATTTTCTAAGGTGGTCTGCTATTGTAAACTTAAATCATTGAATATTTCAATATATACTTATAGAAACATTGTTCTTCCATGATACTAAAAAAATTGACCAACCTTTGATGGCCGGATAAAAGATTTGTTTTGATTTCGCTAATTCAATGTAATGAGAAAAACAGATATTTACCCGTTGGAAACGATTGTGCGTCAATGCTACATACAACCACAGTTGTCATAAACAGCAGTACTATATTTATTCGATAATCCATATTAGATGATATCCACGGTAATTCTGATTCAAATCACATCCAGCGAAAACTATCTAGAATTAAGAGAAAATCAAACATATCCTTAACTTTATACTATCAACATTAATAGGACAATTATTTTGCATAAAACTTCCGTTTAAAAGTGAAACGAAGAAACCCTTTGGTACAATCTTATGTATATAAATACCAGTACTAAAACTTTTCACAGCAAAAGATAACGGTTTCTATTCATGGCAGTGAATTTATCGTCGCGAACCTGTTACACAATCTATGAGTTATTTCTAGAATCTCGTATTTTATGCTCTCACAGTTGGGCATAAAAATGACGACGTTTTAGTCTACTTTCCTGGGTGGTCATTGTTCCAGTAATTTATGTTCATTTGCACTGAAATGCGGAATTTCAGCTTACTTTTTGTCCCAAATCCGATATACGATATTAATCTTTCTCCGCGGTACAGGGGTTAGCGCGTCTGCTTATCGTTCAAGAGATTTGTATTTCGAACCCCGGGTGAATACAGTGTGTGGGGTAACACATTCAAAGGCCTTCTCCTTCCTGAACACCTAGTAGGGAACACTGTTAAATGTTACTATACTATATACTATTCTATTATAGTGCGTTGTGTAGAGTTACTTTCTGTGTAAAGTGGATGATTTTGAAATGTATTGATGCGTAAGTTGAAATAAGGAAGCGTAGTTATATCAAAATAAAAGTAGCACCTAAATAGATGACATATATTACAGATGAAATGTTGACTACCGAGACGTGTGACTGGCCGGCACCCGACATCCGACATATATAGTTATTATAGAATAAATTCATTTATCGATCTCAATTACAATATAGAACAAAATAGAAAAAAATATAGCTGCAAAGCAGCGATAAAGAGTTTTCTGCACATCTGCTATAGTTGCTTTTTTTTGCTTATTGATATATTTGATCATGATTGGGCCATCAATAGATAAGCAGGTCAATAGTTCAATTGGTCAACACTATACCGGTCATTTATTGACCACATACATATCCTATATATGAAGTTTGATGATGATTGGGCCATAAATAAATTAGTAGGTCAAAAGGTCACATAAGTAGGTCAACACTAAACTGGTCAATGTCTGACCACATACGGATCCTATATATGAAGTTTGATCATGATTGGGCAATAGATAAACAAGTAGGTCAATAGGTCACGAAAGTAGTTTAACACTATACTGGTCAATTTCTGACCACATATGGATCCTATATATGAAGTTGGATCATGATTGGACCATAAATAGATAAGTAGATCAATAGGTTACTATACTGGTCAATTTCTGACCACATAATGATCCAATGTGTGAAGTTTGATCAAAGACCGGTCAGTAGTATTTGAGATATTAGTAAAAACTCAATTATCACATTTGAATTTATAACTTTTCCCACATTAAAAACATCGTTATGAAAATGAACCATGATTAGAATTTTAACGCTCTCTAGAAAACGAGCGGGGACCTTTTTCAAAAACCTTTTTTATTTCAGTTTGTGACATATAATTAATCAAATGTATTGCAGAAATTTCGTGGCGATCGGTTTAGAATTAAAGGAGGAGATTCACTTTTGTACGATTTTTGTGTGGAATAAAAAGAAAAATAATAAACATGGGAATAACAATCGAGAAAGTTTGTAAGCCTTACTTCCAATCAGATAGATGCATTAATTCAACATTAATTGTTGTTATTAGGGTGACAGGATCCTTACTACTATATGAAAATGTTGTGTCATCTGCAAAAAGGATAAATTTGAAGCTTCGAAACTAGTATGATATCATTCATGTAGAGTAAGAATACTAGGGGGCCTAACATATATGGTACTCCACATGAAGTAGTTCATTTTGCTAGGAATAACCTTTGATATTATACAAACTGGCTGCGGCTATGCAAGTATCTATGAAGCTTGGCCATTAGGATCGTATGGTCAATAATATCAAAAGCTTTTGAAAGGTCAATAGAAAAACAGATTGTTAGCAAACCATTTTCATTTAACATAATTATTTTATCCGAGAACTCATATTAGGACGACGAGAATATATCATTTTATATACGATAAATGAGAAAAGTCTACTTTGTGCTAGATTTTCAAGAATCTTGGAAAAACATGGTCGTATATATGGATATCGGTCGATAATTTGAAATGACATTACGATCTCCATCTTTGAAAATAGGTACTACACGCGCAACTTTAAGTGAGTTGTGTGTTATATCAGGGAGAGTAGTTATAAAAGAGAGGTTAAAATGTGGAATAATAATGGTTCACTAATAAGGTCAATCGTTGATTTTATGATTTTTGGCTTTATTCCATCAAGACTCGCCACTTTCTCCATCTAGATTATCATTGAAACATTTATTTATTATTTTTCTGTATTTCCAGTGTCTCATCATGAATGAAGATCCTGGTGGAAGCAACTTTTAAAGCACGTCTAAGAAGTCTGTAGACTGGACACTGTGTATCCTCTGTCAGGAGAAAAACGCTAATAAAGGGACTTTTGTTCTAAATCCCAAGACACAATCTAACCTAAAAGCTACTGAACATAGTGGCAGACAGAGCCAGCCTACAGGATGGAGAATACGTTACTATCCAAAGACATCTCAACGAATCCACACAACAAACAATGCTCGAAAATAAAGGAATGTGGCATCGAAGTTGTTATTCTAACGTCACCAATCAGATATCCTTGCAGCGAGCGAGGGAACGCTTTGAACATTCCATGTCCACAAGAACGTATGCAATAAGAAAGCGTGGACATAAAAGAACAAGCTCAGAAATTGAACCAAGCACACCAGGAATATCAACAACATTCTGTTACACGATCGGCAACAGAACCTTAGTCCAAATATCAATGTTTCTTCTGCCAAGTGGATGACGACCAGCTTCTCTTCACAGTTCGAACTGGAAACCCCGGGAAAGGCACTTATGCAAACAATACACATTACCTAAAAGCCAAAGTTGATGACAAGGTTAAACAATGAAATCTCACCCAGTTATGCCCACGCACTCGATGTGAAATGCCACAAGCTGTGCTGGACACGGCATATGTTTCGTGTCCTCAGGGATGATGCCAGAAACGAGATGAGGCGCTGAAGCACACACCGATGTTGAACCGACAATGGTTGGAAGACAAGATGCTATCAGAGTTACCAAGTGTACGTTGGTGAGACAGAAAGACAGATGAAAGCCATCTATTCTTTACTGTGCGGAAGCATGTGGGGAAGATATGGTTCACAGATCTATGTTATAAGACCATGAAACTGAAATGGACAACACCAAGATCCTATACAAAACAGCTAAGCTAATAAGCGAACGCATTACAGAATTCATCAAGGAGACGAATGAGACTGATACAGCCACGGTATCGAGCACAAAAAAGATGGCCCAACCGAGTTGTACAGCCTGATGCGATGTGTTTTGTAGGACCTGAAGAAGAGCTGCAGACGGAGATAAGGAACAGGACTGTCGACCGATCAGCGCTGATGTTAAGTCAGAACATAATGTATGGTTTCAAGACCCGCAGGCAGGTGCAACACAAACCGAAGCAAACAATGGACTCATTCCGGACACAGGATATGCGTGAAAACCTACAGGTTCCGGGGTTCACCATGAACCAGGAACAAGAGGTTGGAACATGAGTGTTTTTTCAGCGGTATTTGAAGAAAAGCCATCCAACCTAGCGTGAACTTCAAGACGGAAACATATCTGCGGCCACGAATACGATCCCATTTGTCTCGATTGGAGCAGATCACGCATGTGAACAACTCAACAGGATGATGAAGATACATGATGATGTAATGTTAGTATGTTGTATGTTAATGGCCGATGTCTGGTCGCGGCGTTGACAATGTCGACAACGACAACATTAAATATTTTTTTGAAATAAAGTAATGATGATGTAGTGTTAGTTTAATGTCATATGCCAATGGCCGATGTCTGGTCACGGCGTCGACAACTTTGACAACGCAAATTTCATCAAAGATAAGTGTTATAAAAATAAAGTGGTCGATGCGGTGAGATGTATCAAACGTAGGCCTCATGGTCGATTTGCGGTCGCGGCGTCGACAACTTCGACAACGAAAATATCATCGAAAGATATAAATGTGTTAATGAAAATAGCATGTTCGATGCTGATGAGATGTATTTTAGACATGGTTGAGTTGTGGTCGCGGTGTCGACAACTTCGACAACGAAAATATTTATGATATAGATATGAAATGAATAAAACAATGTTGATAACAATCTGAGACATTGGAGGTTCGTAGATGTCTTGTCGCGGTGTCGACAACATCGACAACAACATAATAAAAAGATATTTACTTCAGAAAACCGTACGTGATCGGATGGTAGTACAGTTTTCCGCCAACTTATTCCTGCAGGTGCACGAAATTGTGGCATCTAAGCATTGGAAATATCAAAAGTTTCCCGCTAGAAAGAAATTGTAGCTGGAAAAAAAGCTACCATTTTCCTGTTGCGTTACAATAAGGCCGTGTTTGCGACGGTACATTTATTCAGATTGCAATTATCTATACAGCATAAGAGGATCTGGATAACTGCCATGACGTGCTGGGATTTCTGCTTTATTAGGCGTCACTGCTATGGTGGTACCAAATATCTTGAAGGCACGCATTCGATGCCCACATCTCGGAATGTATCGTAGAACCTTTTTCTACCAGTTGCTCAATGATGGGTATAGAAGGGTGCTTCAGGAGCGATCTTGAACGATTTCTAAGTAGATTTTATTTGTTCCTCTTTGCGCTTAAATGCCAATAGTTTCTGTTTTGAGGAACCACGGTTGTACTTAGCCTTTTTCCTCCATACCTATACGGTCACTCATAAAATTATAATTTTATTGGCGTGTACTTCACACATAATATAACACATGATATAATTTGGAATTTGATTACTATGAATAAATAAAAGCCATTACTACACACAATGAACAATTGTGTCACGTGCCCGAGGGTGAGAAACAACAGTGAATAGGATTGGCTACTATACTGAGTTGTCAGAATAAAGAAAAGTCAACAACCTCAAACAAAACCAAGAACATTCTTCGATAAAATTACAAGACCTTACTTCGTTTAGTAAACCGAAAATTTGAAATATTTGATTAACAGAATTGACGGACCAATTAGTGGACCCACTAGGTGACACTACATGCTGTTGCATGGGTGAAGACAGGTTAACGGGAATTAACGGCGTGCTGGTGTAGCATAAACTAGTCTACTTTGCAGTAAACTTGTATTTGGGGCTCACGCAATGCATATCGGACAGTATCTTGAAATCGATGATAATATCTGGTTCTAGCTCCGGGCAGATTCCAAAACAATATAACATCAGCTGTAGTTTTGACTTCAACCTTGAATTTAAAAAGAAATATCCAGTTCGTATGGTGACAGCGGGGCCTACTCAATCACATATGTGTTTAAAAATTACACTCCATTTTCACCACCTGCGGCTGCTCATCGTTTTTTTAACGCCATATTCACATTGTTTTAATAAAGAATAGATCTATATCATAAATAAAAACTTTGTTTAAGTATGATAATAAGTGGTCTGTTTAATGGTAGTTTCAGAATATCAAATCTATGGCTTATTTTTTTAGAAATTGAGCATTAATGAGACCCCTTAATTTATCATGATTTTTTTAATGGTTTGAATTAACCATTCCCAATCGAAATTGACAAATCCGAATTTCTTCGAATTTACAGAGGTTAAGAAAAGGGAGTGGGCCTTTGATGGATATTGAATTTGTTTTTCTGCTTGACCTATTTTGGTAGATATAGAATCTTTACAGAATGGATTTATCTGGTATATTAGCTGAAATATGACTTGATAAAGTTGAACCGAGAATCGGATGAAAGAGTAAGTAAACGTAGTTTTTGCAGAGTGTACCACAGAGTTAATTTTTGTAAATCAAAAATGATATTTGCCTGACATTTCCTGCAAAGAAGTCCCTGCAAAGGTATCGTTTTTTGACGCCCGAAAAAAGCGTTTACAATATATTATATACAATCATACCTAGATAGCGTTAGCGAGCGTACATAAAGTGCGTACGCATATTTTGACCATTTTTCGGACCATAAATTGTTATAAAACTTACATGTATCTTCTAATTAACCATTGACTACTGTATTTTTTGAATAAGGTCACAGATATGAAGAACAAAATTTCCGATGTACCTAAATTGCCATTTAAATTTGTATTGATTATCTTTTGTACATCTTTCAAAAACTACAACGTAGGGATTTGATGTCTAAAAGTTTTTTGAAAGAAAGTTCAATCGTACGAACAGCGACGACGAAATCGGAGGAGACCACCAAGTGGGTACTAGTTCCAAGTCATGATCGCCAATGCGGGCGGAGCCACCCATTATCGAATCTATGAACGATAGTCATTGTTAGAAAAGTTTACGAAGATCCCCTTTATCTACGTTGGCAATCATTTCTTGAAAAGTTACAGAATTACGATAATTTTTAACAAGTGACTATCTGAATAATTTATCATATTACGACCTAATCCATAATGTTCACCAAAATCAATGACATTTTTGAAAGCGTCAACCAAATTCAAGTTAGTTTTCTTCTGTTTCGATGATATCTTTTACAAAAATAGGCAGCGCATTTTCAGACACGTCGGAATTAATGCTTGAATCTCGGCATCTGCACTCTGATAATTCCAGTTTTGATACATTTTAGATTATAGTCAAATATCGATTGGCTTATTCAAACACGAATTGATTGTTGCCCGGCGTTTGAAAAACGTAAAATCTTTACCTCAAAAGGAAGGGGCTCCCCTGACATATTTGATTACTAAAAGTGGTTTTATATTCTGAAGTATTTCCTAAGATTCCACCTTAGGCCTTTTTTCTGATAACTTGTTTTAAGGGATAGCCGATGCGTTTCCTGAAAAATCGGGAAAAAAATTTTTTTTGTTTTCTTTTTTCGATCCTCGCTCTCAAATATTATTTGTTTTTAAAATAATTAAAATTTTATTTAAATTTAAACTGCCGACCTATTGAAATCATGTCTTGAAGAAAAAGATCTGAACATCTGTGACCAAACATCGTTGGTTTACGGTCATAACGATGTCAATGCAATAGCCTACCCAGGCAGCCGTTGGGCGGGCTATGGAATAGCCTACTATTCTCTAGGGAAAAATCAAAAATTGGTGGAAGCCAGCGTGGCGTTTCTTGTCATAAAAAATAGAGACAAAAGAGGTAGAGAGACGGCTCGTCTCAATCGACGGATTTCAGCTGCTGCTGCTGTTAATAGCAGCAGTTTCACGTTCCCGAAGCCACCCGAATGATTAATTAAGAGTAAGATTTGAAATTTTGATTTAATT
>JAYMFW010027342.1:0-11838 GCA_036785005.1 Tubulanus punctatus | reverse complement strand
CCCGAGAAATGAGACGTTATTCCCGCGATTAAAGTTCAATGATCATTGCAATTTTTCCAATTGTTTTGTGACAATACTTTGGCTTATTTAATTGTCAGACAATGAAAAAAAAAATCAGCTTTGAATCACACTATTTTCGTATTTAGTCAAATCCCGCTTAAAACGAATCGGTTATGATTATTTTTTGTCTCGTTGACTATTTTCTTCAATTTTTAATCCCTCCTCTGCTGGATCCTGAAGGCATTTTTTCCACAATAAAAAGTTATTTTTCATTCCACTGAAAAATTTCATTCTAAATAAAATATTTTTAATGTTTTATTTGTTTTCTTTTTGACAGGAATTTCTCACTTTTTTCCAAGGAATTTCAATTTTCCGTTATAATATTCATTCCCCCTCCTTTCAAATGTCCAGTACAAGAGAACCCCTAAGACAAGTTATGAAAACGTTTTATGACATCCAATTTTTTAATTCATTGTTTCGAATTTGTGCGTTTCATTTTCAACATTAATCTAGTATCCAAGCCATTTTGTCAGCGACAACATCGTATATAAAACCCGATGGAGGTCACCTTTTAAGCTGGCTTGTATATATTATGTTGGTAAAATGTGGTACACTTCCTTCACCTATATTTGTCAACTGTTTCTCTCTTGGAGGGACAATACATTTATCAATATAAATTGTGCTATTTTGTTGTAACAATAATTCTTAAAAATTTTAGGACTTTCCTTCTTACAAAAGTGATATGTTCCTCCAAATTCACATTTCTTATCAGTGTCCCACTACGATGTGTATTTGACCATTTTCCAAGATCCAAAAAGAGATCTGTTGAATTATTTAGATTTTCTTTATTTATCAAAATATTGCCAAAATAAACTCAAGCAGGGCATGGTTTGTTGAATGACCTTTACGGAAGCCATACTGGCTATCTATCAAATTAAATATTTATACTTGGAGATAAATGAATAAAGTCATTTATAGACATTTTTGTTCCAAAACTTTTGAAATAATGGGTTGTAGAGAAATCGTTCAGTAATTAGAATTTTCTGTAATTTATCATTCCCCTTATGAAATGGTTTGATTTCAGCTATTTGCATTTTGTAAGAGACTGTACCTTCAGAAAGAGACTTATTAAAAATAGCGCACAATGGGTTAATGATAGAACAAGGAATCTGCTTCAAAAATATATCATTTATGTTATCCTCACCCCCTGCCTGAGCTAGCTTTGTTGACCAAGGAATAGATTAAATTATGAATTTCTGAGGGTTCAGTGGGAAAAGAAATAAGTTGTTTATCAAATTGGGTCGCGGTATTAAATAGTCCATAAAGTTTTTTTGGAATTTTATCAGCAAGAGATTTACCAATGTGCATGGAATACTTATTAAAGTTATAACTAGTAAGTAGAGGGCCATTGATAAGTTTACCATTAATGTCAAAAATATGATAAAATAATGAAATATTAGATCGATCATTAGATTTACCAATAAACTGTTTTTAAATGATAATAATAGGCATATATATGGCGCTTATTCATTGAAAATACTCAAAGCGCTGTTTTTCGCCATAAGTAGCCAGGTTTTTAGCTAACTTTAGAAACTGTCAGGTGAAACTGTGGATTTAACGAGAAGGTAAATTGCTCCAAAGTCTAGGTCCACAAACAGAAAAAGAGTTATCTCCGTAGTTAGATTTGGTCCTGGGAGCCACGAAGTGTCTGGATACACTGGCCTGCATGATTCTAGACACCGGCGTTAGGATTGTAACGGAATCCTGCAGATACGATGGTGCGGTACCATGGACACACTTGAACATAGTTAACAAGATTTTTATATGATAATCACTAACATCAGCAGTTTCACCGAATTTATGTCTCCATGGTGGTATAAAAATCAACTATCCGTTCTCAATGGTGGTAAATCATCAAAAACTCGGAAGCTACATGGACGACACGTGACACAACCTTCTCTGACGGCCATGTTTTTATCTATTAAATATTTAGTGAATCATGTTCGTTTATTGTTTAAACCATGTTTTTAGAAATTGTATTAAAAGTGTATTATTTTTGTATTTTTCAGTGCATACCAAACTCGATCAGATGAGGCAGGGGGCCCCGGGGGCAATAGGAGCAATGACAGTGGGTTTTCTTAGATCAAATGGTAACCTTGTAGCCCAGCCGCCACAGCCAGCTGCTGCTGCACCTATTCCGCCGTTAAAACGGAAAAAACCAGTGCAAGGACCCAAGAAGCAGGAGCTCCCTCCCCGCGTGTTACATCCTGACGCTGAACGACATTCTGAGCGTCTGGAGACCGGGGAGGGCCATTATACAGAGGTAAGAAATATTACTAAATTTTGACCTTGCCTTCCATATGGAGTCTGTTCCAATGGAACATATGTAGTAGAAATATCAAAACTGCAGCGACCTTGTCCCATCTATGTCGCTAATTTTACCACTTTTTGAAATCTGATGCTGATAACGCTTAACAATAATATTCCTTCAATAATACAGAAATCAAAAGTTATCTAATTTGAGACTAATCAATATCAAAAACTTTAAAGCTTAGCTGAAATGAGCTAATTGGACACGTGTAAAGAAGAAATCTGTCAAGGTTTGTCAGCTCACGCCATTTCACAAAAGCATTGAACGATCCAGAGGGCTAAATTCCTAACCTCACTAATAGCGGCATACAACCTAATACAACCTGTGAACTGGTTAATGGAGAATATTCAGAGAAATTCCTTCCTGTTCCGATCTTTTTCCACAGGCAGCTAAACGCCGCTTAACACCGAGGGACTATCGGGCGTGTTACCTCCACTGACCTTGTGTTCTAATTGTAACATAAACATAAATAAACAAAATGTTGAATTGATGACGTTGAAATGATTAACTTTACTATAGCATCAAACTAAAGAATGTTTTTTGTATATTACAGAAAGGTGCACCCCCCACTAAAAGACGTAAGCGTAGTGCGGTGGGTTCTCTGCCGAAGAGAGACAACCAAGTGCCTGAGGACCCGGCTGAACAAGATCAGGTAATGGCGGATGATCCTCCTAATATTGAACCAATAGCTAGCGGTAGTGGTGAGGGTGGGGTCCAGGGAGCGGTTTCCACTGCTTTCACTCCATCATCACTAGATGAGGTTTTGTCTAGTGATCGGTGCATGATGGAGTTGGAGGTGGTGGCCCGCTTCCTGGGCCAGGAGGGTGAAGAGCTTCTAAATTCTGATTCATCTGCTCTGTTATTAGGGGATTTGGAGCACGCTCTCTACGTGCGAGGATTGTGGATATAAAAGGTTTTTTTTCGCAACATAGAAACTGTGTGCAGGTTAAATGCTGATGCAGAATTTGCTGAGAAACTCGCACGTGAGGGGTGTGCTTCATTTCAATTTTGCGTCATATTTTTAGAAACAAGAACTTCAGATAGTATTATTGAGTTTGCTAAATTTTTTTTTGGCGTCTGGTTGGAACTTTTTCTCTAAAAAGTTGTTTCTTCAGTTTCGCGTTTAGATGTTTGAGATCAGGTTGCAGTATTTTCGCTACTTGAAATATTTTTGGAATATCTTTGCCTTCTTCAAAAGAGTAATCATCGTTACACGATTGTCATTTTTCGATAGCATGGTAATTTTTTAGGTTAAGATTGGAATGTTTTAGAATTTATCAACTTGATTCGCAGAATTTGTCGACTGGAAATCTTTTTCACAGATAACTTTTCAATTCCCATACAAGTTTTGATACACAAATCGTATTGTAATTTTTTCGGTTTTTTGAAACTATAATTCGGCTTGTCGCAATCAGTAATTTATGATTGTAATATAGGTTATTTATATTTCATCGATTCATCAAATATTTTCTCGTTAGTTTTGACTTTGCGTCCAAACAATCAATTATTGTTATTTCACTTTCTATGTTTTACAGACACAATTAAATTTATGGATCTTAATTTTGGCAATGTATGTTGAATGTGTTGAGGTTTATCGTCAAATTCTTGGTTTGGCAAATTTACAATGGTATTAATTAGATCAACTTTAGAATTTCATTTTCATTGGGTCTTACACTTCCAAATGTTCAAGAATTAGGTATTCATCGGATAATATTTAGTTTGGCTCTAGGTGTATCAAAGTATAAAAGTTTCGAGTTTAAATTTAAATGCTTCTTTTCCAAAAACACTTTTTCCGTACACAGACGATCGATTTCAGATATTTTTCCATTTATGTGAGATTGATAAAGAGGTATTTTTGATTAGTTCTTAGTTGTTTTGGCTTCCACTAGATTATATATAATGGATTCTTTTTGAGATTAGATACTTTTTGAATTACTGGACTTTGTAAGCTTAAGAATTTCATAATTGATTTTGCATTCATGGGTCAGTTGAATAAAAGATTTTAAGTGATTGTTTAAAATTTTCAAATTCATCAGGTTTTCTAAATCATCAGAATTGTGTTCAGAAGTAAGTTTCGTGGAATTTGATTTTGGTCAATATTACTTTTGAATTTTGCTTTGGAACTGCATTCAAGTATAGATTTTGTATCTCTACATTCAAAATTTTCGATTCGGCAAATTTACCAGGATATGAATTTGCTTTGACGTTTGACATTAGATATTCTGAATTACTGGGGTTGATTTAGAATTTCCGAATTGACTTAGTATTCGAAGGTCAGTTTTAAATTTTTTTAGGTATTTATTTAAGATTTCAGATTCATCAGGTTTTCTAAATCAATTGTGTTGAGACGAATGTTTTGAAGATTTCACTTTTAGTTGTTGAATTAGGTAATTAAAATTGTTAAATTTGAATTAAAATCGCTTTGGAACTTCATTCGAGTATATATTTTGTATCTCTACATTTAAAATCAACTTTAGAATTTCATTTTCATTGATATTTTTAGGTCTTACACTTCTATATTATCAATTATTGGATTTATTAAACGTTTGAAATTAGATATTTTGAATTACTGGGCTAAGTAAGATTTATAATTTCAGAATTGATTTAGCATTATTGGGTCAGTTGAATAGAATTTTTAGGTGATTGTTTAAAATTTTAAAATTCATCAGGTTTTCAAAGCAATAGAATTGATAATTTGTCAAGATTATTCCAAGAACTTTTTTGAATTAAAATGTTGCTTTTGAATTTTGCTTAGGTATTTCATTCAAATAAAAAAGATTGTATCTCTACATTTCAAATTTTCGATTTAGCAAATTCATCAGGATGTTAAGTACATCAACTTAAGAATAAAATCTTTTGCATAGATTTTTTCATTAGTTCATACACTTCCAAATGTTTTGGGTTTCTCCTAGATTGTCAATAATGTGATTCCTAAATTCAACGTTTAAAATTAGATATTTTGATTTACTGGGCTTGGTAAGATTTAGAATTTCAGAATTGACTTAGCATTCATGGATCAATTGAAAATTTTTGAAGAATCTTCAAAGAATGAACTTAAACTTGTTAGATTTGAATTATAATGTTGCTTTGGAACTTCAATCAAATCACCTTTTCTACATTTCATATTTTAATACAGCTAATTAACCAGGATAATCATGAAATCAACTTGAGAATTTCATTTTCATTGATATTTTCGGGTCTTACACTTCCACATTTTTTTCAGTTTTCTCTAGTTTATCAATTATTGGATATAATGTTTGGAGTTAGATATTTTGAATTACCGGGGTACTGGGCTTGGTAAGATCTAGACTTTCAGAATTGATTTAGCGTTCATCGGCCAGTTGTTATAATGATTTTAGGTGAATTTTGCTAATTCATCAGATTTTCTTAGATAGCTGTGTTCGAAAATCTTCTGTATTGTTTTCAGATGTATGTTTTGTAGGATCCAATTTGTCGTAAAATTAAAAAAGATTCTCCCAAGAACTTAAACTAATTATATATGAATTAAGAAGTTATTTTTGAATTTTTGCTTTGTTACTTCATTCAAATATGAATTTTCTACATCTCTACATTTCAAATTTTTGATTTGGCAACTTTGTCAGGATGTTTATTACATCAACTTTAGAATAAAATTATTTGCATAGATATTTTCATTGGGATAACACTTCCAAATGTTTCAATTGCTACTAGATTATCAGGTATTGGATTGATAAAATCAACGTTTGAAATTTGATATTTTGAATACGGGGCTTGTTAAGATTTGGAATTTCAGAATTAACTTAGCAGAATTGATTAGCATTTTTGGGTCAGTTGACTAAAAGTTTTAGGTGATTGTTTGAAATTTTCAAATTCATCAGGTTTTCAAAGTCATAGAATTTAAAGTTTTTGACCATTATTCCAAGAACCTTTTTGAATTAAAATGTTGCTTTTGAATTTTGCTTTGGAACTTCATTCAAATAAAAAAGATTGTATCTCTACATTTCAAATTTTCGATTTAGCAAATTCATCAGGATGTTAAGTACATCAACTTAAGAATAAAATCTTTTGCATAGATTTTTTCATTAGTTCATACACTTCCAAATGTTTTGGGTTTCTCCTAGATTGTCAATAATGTGATTCCTAAATTCAACGTTTAAAATTAGATATTTTGATTTACTGGGCTTGGTAAGATTTAGAATTTCAGAATTGACTTAGCATTCATGGATCAATTGAAAATTTTTGAAGAATCTTCAAAGAATGAACTTAAACTTGTTAGATTTGAATTATAATGTTGCTTTGGAACTTCAATCAAATCACCTTTTCTACATTTCATATTTTAATACAGCTAATTAACCAGGATAATCATGAAATCAACTTGAGAATTTCATTTTCATTGATATTTTCGGGTCTTACACTTCCACATTTTTTTCAGTTTTCTCTAGTTTATCAATTATTGGATATAATGTTTGGAGTTAGATATTTTGAATTACCGGGGTACTGGGCTTGGTAAGATCTAGACTTTCAGAATTGATTTAGCGTTCATCGGCCAGTTGTTATAATGATTTTAGGTGAATTTTGCTAATTCATCAGATTTTCTTAGATAGCTGTGTTCGAAAATCTTCTGTATTGTTTTCAGATGTATGTTTTGTAGGAAAATTAAAAAAGATTCTCCCAAGAACTTAAACTTATTAGATTTGAATTAATATGTTACTTTTGAATTTTGCTTTGTTACTTCATTCAAATATGAATTTTCTACATCTCTACATTCAAAATTTTTGATTTGGCAAATTTGTCAGGATGTTTATTACATCAACATCGGAATAAAATTATTTGCATAGATATTTTCATCGGGATAACACTTCCAAATGTTACGGTTGCTACTAGATTATCAATTATTGGATTGATAAAATCAACGTTTGAAATTAGATATTTTGAATCACGGGGCTTGGTAAGATTTAGAATTTGAGAATTTACATAGCGTTCATGGATCAGTTGTTAAAAGATTTTAGGTCTGAATGGTTTTCAGATGTATGTTTTGTAGATCTCACTTATAGTCGTTGAATCAAAAAATCTAAACTACTTAAAACTTAAACTTGTTAAATTTTAATTAAAATAACTTTAAAACTTCATTCAAATTGATTATTTTTATCACTACATTTCAAATTTCTGATTTAGCATATTAATTAGATCAACTTTAGAATTTTATTTTCATTTATATTTCTAGGTCTTACACTTCCACAATTTTCAATTTCTTCTATATAATAAATTATTGGATTTAATGTTTGAAATTAGATATTTTGAACTACTGGGCTTGGTAAGACTAAGAATATCAGAATTGACTTAAGGTAGGGGCACACGAGCGATTTTTTATCGCCCGATCGCAGCAAATTTTATAATCGCTCTAAAAATCGCCCGTCTGCCCGTTCACGTCGACGACGATTTCGGTCGGCCTATTTTTAGAGCGATTATAAAATTCGCCGCGATCGGGCGATAAAAAATCGCTCGTGTGCCCCTACCTTTAGCATTCACTGATCAGTTGTTAAAAAATTTAAGGATGTTTATTTAAATTTTCAAATTCATCGGATTGCCGCTATTCGAAACCAAATCAAAAGCAGTTGTTTTTGATCATATGTATTCTGTTCAGATGTATGTCTTTTGAGATTCACTCAAGTCATGTACTTAAAAAATTTTTCCTTGAATCTAAATTTTGATAATTTAGATACAATTTCAGTTATGGACTGAATTCAGCATGATTAATTGAGAAATGTATTTTTGTCATTCGTTTGGCATAATTTAATGTCATGATTCGCTGTCATTCAGTTTACAACAACATCACTTTGTTTGACATCATCATAATTCTTCAGAGACCACGTATGAATGTCGGAATATCGGTTTCTATGACAACAAGTATCTATTCGTAAATATTAGTTGTAATTCTGAAATTCTCATTAGATCCGACTTCTTTAAAGATGAGAATTTACTTATATTTCGTAAGATAAATGAAATAATTGTTCATAACTTTTTTTCTATTTGGCATTGTATTCAGTATTGAGATATTTCATAAATTCATGAATCCAATTATACTTAGTTGCGTGTCATCAGTCAATATTAGTTAGTTTACCTTTTCCAATTTAAGGATATTCTGTACTATATTTTTCAAATTCAGAGAACTTACCATATTTAAATTTTCCTACCAGGATTGAGCTGAGACTGAGAACATTTTCTATTATTTTTTTTTGCTGTTAATTTGCTTTCAATTAACAATCCTTGAACTTAAATATCCAATTTGCATCTTGATTTCTGTGCTATATTTTCTTCATTCATTTCAATTTAGAAAAAGCTTATTCAAGAGATTGGTTGATTTATCTCTTAGAATCTGTGAAGTTTCTGTAAATATGTAAATAGAAAACTCAATCAATGTTTTATCTATAGTTTTATCCCGTACATAATTGTCTCATGTTCCTAATGTTTCACCATTGTTTTATCAGTTCATCATTTTATCCATTGTTTTACCCAGTTTGTATCCATATTCTATCCATTATATTGTAGGGTTTTATCATTTCTATCGATGTTTTATCAGTTTTTATCCATATTTCAGGTTCGGATTCTGTGTATCTTACCGGTGATGGATGTGATCTATGATGATTGATCACTCGAGATTACAGGTCATATCAGACTAAGGATTCTTTCGGTTCTTGGGTCGTGCACTCGACCATCTGGATTGAACCCGCAATTACTCACAAAGGATACCCGCCATCTTTTGCAGCTGGAATGATATAAGGGGGTATCATTAGAATATGATACATTCACCACGAGGACGTTCCTAATGATACCTCTACAATGAGGAGGTATCACTTGGTTGTATTTATATAACCTCCTCTAATTTTGTCTATATTTAGACGAACGCCCCAGTAGATTGGCAGCCAGGTAGTTTGAACTCGAACGATATTTTTACCAAGATGTCAACATATTTACCTATATCAGTGGTATTAGCATGAAAATGTGTGTCTGTTGGGACCTGCTCGCTGGGTGGGTTGAACAAGAGCCTTGAAAGGGGAGCAAAAATGTGGCTTCTTTATACATTTGTCTTTGCCTTTTTAGACGCCTGTTTACTCAACCAGTTGGCCTCTACAGACAAGCATTTTCAAGTTATTCAAAAACAATCCTGGTATGGTGATATGTTCACACCTTGGCAGATTGTTGTTTGAGTTCAGGCTAGCTGGCCTCCGGTCTATATTTCCCATTTTAAAATATATATTAGTAGGTTTTTACCCCTCGGCTGGCAAAAGTAGCAGTAAAGATGGCCAACTGGCAGCCGTATTGGATCTTTAAAATAATCCTTATAAGTTTTTGTAAGTAGAGCACTGGTTTTTATATGTATCTAGTGTATATTACTTCAATTCAAAATGGCCAACTGGCAGCCATATTGGATTCTTAAAATGTATCTTTATTCATTCTTAAACCGTAATTTACTAGCAGTTCTTTGCGTTTTATGTATGGGCAGTGTTTCTTTTTTTCCTGATGAATTTCATTTCTTATCATTGAAACATATAATTTTGACCTTTTCACAGTTTTAAAAATCAATCATTTTTCTCAGAAATAAGTGGTTTAGTTCACTATTGCATAAAACTGTCTGTAGATAAGATGGCTTACTGGTGGCCATAGCATTCAGTTCTCATCCATCTGTTTGACTGCCTATACATTTTCTCAAATGCTACATTCACTGGCCGAGGGGTTTTAGTTTAGGTTTTAACGTTTTACTTTTTGAATAAGTTTTCAATTATCAGTTTTGCTCTGACTTTGGTTCTTCTCACTGCATGCTGCCTTCATTTCATTTCTATTTCTCTCAAGTATCGTGGGATTTCATTCTCATTTTGAAGATTTGTGCTTAGATATCACAAGAATTATTTATCAAATTTAAAGTTATTGTTATTTTGACTCCCAAAACATACGTGGTTGTTTTAAATGTTTTCTGGTTCTTTGCGAATCCAAAACGATGATGTCAAATAACTCAACAACATTCTCTTACACAAATATATTAGATAAATAACATACAAATATGAAATATCAGCACCTACAGACTCTCATATCTATTTCTATGGCGTTTATAAATTACATACTCGTAGGATTTTGTACATTCATATGGTATATCGGCATTTAGAAAAAAACGTCGAAATAGAGAAATGCTTGCAGAAAACCAGTGGTGGAAAATGAAGGAAAAATGGAAATTAAATTTGTGTTGCCGATTTATATCCGAAAAATAAGGTAGCACATAAAATGGTTTTTAAATAAGGTAAGATAGAGAAGTTGAAGCCGTATGGTATGCACCATTAATTGATATTGAGGCATTACATTGGAATATTTTCTGACATGCCTTACTACTGTTTTTTTCTTATATCCTAGTTTATTGCCGTATAAGCTCTGCGGCCTGCTGTAAAAGCTCCATAACAACTTCATCGCACCTACTGGAGACAGGTGGGGGACTGGATACATCAAATTATACAAAATAAAATAGCAGGATAGAAATAAAAAGATCATACAGAGATCTCCGAGCTCCGTTAAAGTAAACGTTGAGACGTCTAACAAGCGAGGAATACTGTACACACATTAACAATTTCCTGTAAATTATTCATTTTACGTTGGTTATGATATTGATTTGACAAAGATTCATAAGATAATAAAAAAACTTATTACATATCTTACTGTTAACTACATTCCTACATATGAACAGATACAGTATCAGTTAAAACTGTTTGTTTTTCCCTTTGATTTGTTTTCATCAAATTCTTTATAATAAGTACGGATTTTATTTTCATTATTGAGGGTACTATTTATAACAGTAAAAGTTGTAACAAATCTATATTTCACCTGTTATAATCTAAGATCAGATAGTTTTCAACCAGGATAATTGGTCATATCGTTCAATCAGTGATAAAAAATAATTAACATTGTGAGATGGGTATACTAAAATGATCGGTAATATTTTTATGGTTCATTTAAGTATGTCTATGGTAATTTAAAAGTCAAAGGCATACTATGTATATATACTATAGCATATCTATGGCTTAACTTAAAACACTAAAAGATTGCCTATGGTAACTTCAAAGTCAAAGGCACACTATATGTACTATAAAATGTCTACGGCTTAATCTAAAACAATAAAAGCGATGAACCTTGTAATATAGGTGTACTTTAATGAGCCATGATATTTTTATGGTTCATTAAAGTATACCTATGGTTATCTATAAGACAAAGGCATACTATATAAATACTATAGTATGTCTATGGCTTAATTTAAAACACTAAAAGCAATAGACCTTGTAATATAGGTAAACTATGATGAGCCATGATATTTTAATGCGTCATCAAAGTATGCCTATGGTAACTTCAAAGTCAAAGGCATACTATATGTACTATAGAATGTCTACGGCTTAATCTAAAACAATAAAAGCAATGAACCTTGTAATATAGGTATACTTTAATGAGCC
>JAYMFW010027231.1:0-11841 GCA_036785005.1 Tubulanus punctatus | reverse complement strand
AATCAGTTAAAATAGTTGAAGCTGTTGGCAATCAAAATGAATCCACTGTTGTATCAACTGCAAATGCTAAAGGTCAATCAATGACTCATGAAAGGTGTCGTGAAATAGTTGCTGAGCCTACTAGTATTGAAGAAACTCCCGAAATAGATGATAAGATGGATACAGATAACTGTGCTGAAGATATAAAAACCACCTTGGCTGCAAATGAAGATGTTGCTGAACCAATGGAAGTTGAGGATAAACCTACAAATAAGGGTAAATATCAACATTTTTGACTGTCTGATATCTAATTGTCCTCATCTAATTCTGTTTTATTGATTTTTCTTTCTTTAAAATAGAGGCTGCCCAGAACTCACAGGAGATTGATAGTTTGATGTCTGAACTCATGGGACTGGCTTCTGCTCAAGGTGTTGCACCACCTAATTCAGTGTCATCTGTCAGTCAAAATCCAACTGATAATACAAGCAAGAGAGAGATGGAAGATATCACAGAAATTGATGCCAAACAGTGGCCTGCTGTCAATGTAAGAATATAGATTTCTAGAATTGCATTGTAAAATTTGGAATATACTGAAATTTTCAAATATCCAATTACTAAATATTTTGCAGAATGCAGATTTATTGAATTCAAGTCAAGACGCTGATGAAAGCATGAGTCAAACTTCAGCAGATAACATGTCAATTACCGAAGTTATATGCGAGATAGGAGTAGGAAAACCAATTCTGCAATCTGCAGTCGACAATGCAGAAGAAGCACCAAGTGAGCCTATATTGGCGGGTAGCAGCACTGAAAGTGAACCTCAGCTATTCGATATTTCAACACCAACGGAAGATTCAAACGCAATTAGTAGTTCTCTTGAGGATGAAACTGATGGAAATCCATCTGCCGGCGATGAAAGTGTGATAATCATAGCTGAAAAACTGAATAGTGAGAATTTCACTGAGATAGAGAGCCAGATTTTGACAAAACAAAATTTGACTGAGTTACCCCTTTGTGCTTCCTCGCCTAGAACAGAAAGGATGGATGATGTGGAAGACTTGATTCTTACTGACAAAAACGATTTGGAAACTAAACACGATGATAACATTGAATTCAAGACAGCAGCAGCAGATGAAGGCAGAGACACTGATACAAAAGTGGAAATTAGCAAGAATTCTGATGTAATAGGTGAAGATGAGACATCTTGTGCTAAATCTGTCACAGAGACACAATACTGTGTAAGTGAAAAAGCAGCCACTGTGTCAGAGTCAATTGAAATTAAGACAGAAAATAAGGATGTGAACACAATGATAGAAGAAACAGAGACTGAGAAGGATCTCATCATTAAGAAGGAACCAAAAGATTGTGTATCATCAGACCAGACAGAATTAACCAATGATATTGTAAAAGAAGAATCCACTGCTCCAACTGTATCTGAATACGTTGAGCCACAGGGCGAGCTTGTTCAGAGTTGTGATGAAGATTCTTTGGATCCTATTGAAAAAACTTCTGCCATAATTGATGATACAGTTGTTGCTCATGAAGAACTAAAAGATAGGGGCAATGTAAAAAAATCTGAAAATTTTACATGTGGCGACAAGGATTTGGAGAAAGTTCAAGATTGTGATGACATTGATGGCAAAATACACACAAGTGAGGCAGATAGTCCCGTACAACAAGCAGTAAACGTAGAATCTAACAAAATTAATAGTAGTGAGCCCCAGATAAATCGAGTCGGCGAAAATCTGAAGGTAGTAACTGTGGATGAAAATAACAGAGAGAATCCGATGGATATTGCTGGAGATAGCACACAAGAAGAAGTGCAACCAAAAGAACTGAATGACAATGAATTTGTGACGGATCAAAATAAAATGACGTCTGACAGTGAAAATTTGATAGATCCAAATTGTTTGAGGCAACCAACAACTGATGCCATTGAAATACAAAGTAAAGAAGCCAATGATCTTTTAGGGGCAATACTTCAGGATTCTTTGGTTGAAAAGAAGGATCAGTCTGTGGCAAAGGAAATATGTATAATTGGTACAACAATTGAACAAATGGGAATAGTCAAGGACGCTGGTATTGAAGATGCTGATAAGAAGATAAAAATGGAAGTTCCAGTAAATGCATCAGCAGATGAAGTATCTAAGGCAGATGAACAGATTACTGAGATAATGGAGACATCAGTTTTACCTATTCCAGAAAATAACAATACTTCATCTGATGCAGATATTACAAATAAGAATGAAGTGCAACAAATTAAATCATCTGATCCTTCTGCTTATTCAATAGATGATGAAAAGTCTAACTTAGTTGCTTCCAACATGAAAGTAGAGGAGGAGGAATGCCCTGTAAGTAAAAATAATGTCATCATCAGTGATAGATATGAAAAGTCAACTGGTTTTGAGGAATTAAATCCCTCCGATCTAAAGATAGGGAAACTCTCGGAAAATGATGAAAATGATTCAGAACAGCAGAAAGTGTTTTCAACAGATCATGAAGTTGCTGTCTCTGCCGGTTTTACTACTGAACTCATGAGAGATACTGAGATTATTGAGAAAAGTAAACCTTCAGACCAAAGTGATCAGATTAATACAACAAAGACTTTGTTGACAGTGAGCCAGGATGATGTGAATAAAATATGCAAAACAACTACAGAAGGAATGGAAATTTCTGATAATCCTCAAACAACAGTTGCTACAGATGATAGGAAGAATGCTGAAAACGTTGAAGTGGCAAAAATCATCAATGTTGAACAAAATGAGAATGAAAATAATGAGAAGTCAACTGGTCAATTTGAGAGCAATGAGAAAGTAGCCCTTTCTTCAGAAAGCAATTCTAATTTGGTAAAGACCACTGATGAAATGGAAATTGAATATAGTGTAGAATGTAAGAAAGATAATCTTAAAGATGTTCCAATGCCAACTCACTCGATGCCTACAGAGGGCCTGACTGCTAAACCAGAGGTAAAGCTTGATAATTTTGATAGGGATAAGAAGATCGAGAGTAAAACTGTTTTAGCAGATATCGAAAAACACACTAATGAAACTACACATGACGACAATAAAGTCGAGAAACTTTCTGATATGATTACAAAAGCCCAAGAAAATGTTCAAACAAAATCTTCAGAACAAAACACCAATGTCATTCAAAAAGATCCGAAGAGCTTGGAAAGGAAATCAGAAGCTGGAGGAAGCCAGGCCAAAACTGAAGAAACTGTCAAAGAAGATAAAGATTTGTCAACGAAAACTGATAAAGTGAATCAAGAACTGGTGAAACCAACAGTTGCTGATCCACGTGTGAAAGCAGTATTGAATAAATGTACAACAGCTTTACAGTTGTGTCTGCAGCGTTTTCCCACTCATTACAAGTCTCTCTACCGTTTGGCTTTCATACATTCTAAATCCATCAATAACAAGGTAACAATTATTGTAAGATTTGAATCCATTACAGTACAAACTCTCGAGACATATGTATTCATCTGAATCTTTTTCTTGCAGAATGTGCAGATGTCCAAGAATTATCTTTTGGGTACTTCAAAATGGCAGGAGGTACAATACATGACAGCACCAGGGCTCTTCCAGGAACGCAAACATACCAATTTCTTCAATGTAAGTCTCAATAATTGTCTTAAGCATATTCGTTGAGTATTAATTGATCTTGTTATAATGCCACATACTCCATGTCCCTATGATGGCATTATAAAGAAGTTGGACATGGACTACTTACATTTTGAATTACCGTAATTTTGTACTTATTTGATTTAGGGTGTTTGGCGTATACCAATTGATGACATTGATCGTTGTGGTACATTTGCTACTCATCTTTATAAAGCTGTGTTGTTATTATTAGAAGTGTTACTTGAACTACAGGACAGTTCGATGTTATTGTGGATTCATCAACAACTTCACAAAAATCCTGAGGGTACAAAGTAAGTGTTTCATACATTGATTATCAGATTTATGAAAATAGTAATATGTCCTGGAAACAAAGACTTCAATAACTGAGACCTCGGAATACCTGGAAATGTGACATCCAAATGAGGTTGACATCATATCTAGATCATTGTCTCTTACAAAAGGAAATTGCATGCAGCGAGTATGTATTGTAAAGTGTTGTTGATACAAAATTTCACTGTATAACGTAATGGATATGGGAACCAAGAAAATACATGTCGATGGCCTATTTGATGACATAGACAATATGACTGATGAATTGAATAGAAATGTCTGACAACTAGTTTCAATATTTCTCTTTTAGGAAATATCTTCGTGATTCTGAGCGTATTGCTCTTTCTAAGTTAGCGTTAGATTGGTGTTTGAACGCTCATGGTGCACGGGTTAAACAGATGAGACAAACCATGAGCTCGCAATCATCAACTGAACTCAACTCAGAGTCTTTACACAAGTTCCTCATGGAAACGTATAAAATCTGGAGTATAGCATTAAAAGGAAAACCTGGTGTAGTGAAAGTCAACTCTCTTTTGATGAATGCTTTTAAATTGTCTAAACCCGAGATGGTAAGTTTTGCACTGACCGCAATGGGAATATCCATCTTGCACTGGCGTACCCATGATTTTTTGAAGGGGGCTTCCACTTTGCTGTTTCCCTGCTGTCCCTACCCATAAATTTCGGAAGGAACACTTAAGACCCCTTTAATAAGTCCATTCATACATATTTTCCAAGTATAATTTCATACATATTCTTTTCGCTGAAGTTAGAAATTATCTAATTGATTAAAGCGTATATGTTGGCCAAAAATAGGGAACCTCTTCTGATTTTGCGCATGTTTGACTTTGGTTCATGTATTTCGTTATTCAGGTGCCTAAAGATGGAGATATACTTGAAGAAGCAATTCGTTATTGTCAACAACAAGCATCCATGAAACCACAGGTAAGCTCTTACTCAACCGATAATGGCCATTCATTTTACAGAACTTTCCAGTTTCTACAGCCAGTAGTCTCCTGCAAAAACGTTTTATTCAAACATTCTTACTGATTAAATTTGAACTTGAATACATCTGGTTGATACTGATGTGAACCGTTATTCGAAAAACTGAGTTGACAAACTAGTGATGCAGGAACTTTGTTCTTGAACATCTTTTTACCGTCGAACCTGGTTAATTCGAATCAGTTGATTATATCAGTTCGTTTGTCACATAGTACTATACTTTATGAAAGAGTACAAATTTTACAAAAGAAACAGGTCTCTGTGGCAGGATGCCAGGAAAGCCAATTGGCTGTTACTCGTGCATTGAGCTCATCGCATCCTGAAAAATTAGATTAGCAGTTTCACTTAGTTTGGCTTGAAATTCCGGTCCTTTAGGTCATTTATTGAAACAACTACGCATAATCTAGATTTGCTGGTCTCAGAATCGAAACCGAATGATGTGAGTTTGAATGTATCATTCTTTAATATTTCATGGTTTTTTACAGGCATCTACCAGTGACAAAGGCCCTAAAACAGGCTCATCAACTGATGACGATCCATCTGTAAGTATCCTTCCAGAAATGTGTAAAGAAAATGAAAAATTATGTACGGGGATTATATTCTGAAATAATTCTTTCAGGAGAAAGTGACTCAAGGCTCAGATGTTCAACAGACGGCAAAACTTTCGAACCCTGCGAACCAGCAATCTCAGCCACAAACTGCTAAACACAAGGCGTCATCAAAAACTACTCTTAATTTGGTTCCGACAACTAGTCTTCCAGTTAAAAATCCCGCTCAATCTTCACTTAAGGCAGGAATCAAACGACCCGGTTCTCCGCTTGTAAAACAATCAAAGACGATGTTCGATGGTTCGGAAAAGCATCGAAAAGTTGATTCGATTAAGTTCAATGCCCTATTGAATCACCCTGTCCGGCAACAAAAGGGAGATTCAGTTGACAAATTGACCTGTTCGACGGCGAAAATGTCAGAAAAATCGCAGAAGATCGTCGAATCGATCATAAATCCATTGCTCGTAGAAAGTGTCGCTAAACAACAAGCTCCGCCTCGTCAAAACAGACAACTAACTTCGGACGAGATTATGAAACTATTGGGCGTCGCAAAAAGTTCAGCGAATCCTGAATTACCAACTGTATTATCTCAGAAAGAAGGCAGTATCGTGCCGTCGAAATCACGGTCAGCTCCGCAAATTATACCGCAGCGAAAAATGGTCGGCATGCAGCAGAGGCAAAGACAAGTTTCGCCTAGTTCAAAAACGTGCGTCATTAAAACCGCGTCTGGTCAGCATCGTACGGTTCATATACCTACCGGAAAAGGTCAGATGTCGAAGTCGGCGCATATAAGCTCTTTGCCTAGTTCGACCTCGCTGCCATCGGTTATGAGTAGGAAATCTGCATCTCCGTCTTTCGGTAACATTCCGCATAATTTCGCAAAAAAATATACGGTAAGCGGGAAAACTGGCATCTTTTCATCGGCGCAAAGGTTTCCGCAACAACAACAGCAGCCACAAACCGCGCGAAAACTTTCGAATACGTCGATTGCGAGTTCTTCAACGTTTAATAGTCGAAGTCCGACAACGTCTGTGTCTGCGAGCGAAATGAGAGCGAAACTAGCTCGAGAAGGAATATGTGTGATGAATCAATCAGTTCGAGCTGAATCACCGAGTATAAGACAAGTCACCAAACCAAACTTTCCGCCATATCAAGCACGTGTGACTGCAGCAGTCACCGCCCGTAACCCGGCAGCAACGATTAGGCCTGTTAAACCGGTAAAAGTTTTGTCGTCGTCTAAGAGCACAAAAAATACGACCGCGCCACGTAGTAATAGATTCGTTCGTCATTCTCCCCATCCTGTTCAGTTGGTATCGTCTACCGGTCAGCAGATATTCAGCGTACAACCTTTCATGTCTCCGGTGTCTCAAAGAGTATCGCTACCTACAACGTCTAAATCTTCATCAAATCTTCATTTCAAAACCGTGCGTACTACTGTACCCTCATCTTCAACGGCAATGCCAGTAAGAGTTGTTTTTCAAATTCGCATTTTTTTAGCTCCGCTGTGACCAGTTTTCTGAGGAAGTTTTCGTCATGCATTGAGCTGTTGTCTTGATATTTAATATGTAGGTCCATCTACCTAAGGGCTATCAGCACTCCAAGAATTGGGTCCCCTAAAATTACTTCCGTCAAGGTCCAGATGACCAAATTTACTATTTTCACCTGTAAAAGGATTGTATCACTAAACTGCCATTAATCATATTTATTTGAAACTAACTCTTCCTCTGTATCTCAAATGCATCTCTTGAGTTTTCCAAGTGGGCTAGTTCAATTAGACAATAATCTGCCTGCATTGAATATTTTGCCCATGATATAAATGATATCTGCCTGAATCACCCGCGTCATATCTAAAGGAATAAGTGCGATGAGAAACAAGGCATCAAATTTTCTTGGCCTTACTACAGTAGAATCCACCTAACAAGGTTCGGATGGGAATTTATCATCGAGTTGGGCGGAGACCGGCATAAAGATCAGAGATTTTTTTAGTACAGCGAATCGCAGGGAACAGAAACTGTTTACGGATGTTCACCAACTTAACCGGTTTACCGAGTTGGCCGGTTCTACGGTATATAGGCGGAGTCTACCGTAGTTAGTATGTTCATGTTTTATTAAACCGGTCACTCATTTTCTATTTGCAGGTTAGGAATTTACAAGATGTTCCGTTGGTTATATCGGCCAGTGCAGCACCGAGAGTTCAACCACGCAAACATACACCACCTTTACATACCCAACTCGCTGAAACTGAGGTCATTGAAATTGGTAGCAGTTCGGATAGCAATTAAAGCACGAGGACCATACTATACTCTGGATTTCGGGACCCATTTACAAAGCGAAAACTGAATTTGAAGAGCAAACAGACTAAGACCAGACATTAAAGTATTTTTCAACTGTGTTGGACGCTTTGTTTCATTCTGTCGATATCAGGGTCGCATTCGGCATCATTATCTGAGTGCTGCTCAGATACTACTGATTTGCGATGAGCATCGAGCAATAAAAGGAACTCTTTTTATGTAACAGGGGTGTGATAATTCTTCCCCAGAAAATACAAGTTTTCCATGTTTTGAAGCTCTTTGCATTTTGTGGCTGATGAAAAACAATGTTCATAAAAATCTTGAATAGCGGTGTGGCAGTGGGCTGGATCCATCTCTGTCTGTCATTGTATCTGAGACTTTGTAAAAAAACTGGTTTAATTTCATTAAAAGCCACAGGATTAATAATGAATAATGTAAATTGATGGGGAAAAAATGAAATTATGTATTATGATATACCATTGGTTTAGATTTGAGTTATGATAATGGTAGATAATAGAATAGATTTGTGTAGGACACATCGATCATGGAAGGACTATCCTTGAGTAGAGGTTTCAGATTTAGTATTCACTAACAATGAAGTTCTTGTTAAAATCATAGACTTACAGTCAAGCTGTTGTATGTTTATAATCACTCTATTAAATAGCAGATGCATTTATTGTATAGTATTGTATAGAATTATGAAGGCTGAGCCTCACGATACAATTAAGTTAATTTCCTGATATGAAGGTGTGTTCAGTAGTTCGTTCTCTCTCCTCCCTAGTTAGTTCAATTACATAATGATGTTGTCATTCAAAAAAACACTAAAACTATGACACGGATCCAGGAGGTGGCGTAGGAATGGATGTAGGATAGGAGAACCAGTTATATGAGCTGTATAAGTCTATAGAGCGCTTCAATTATGCTGTGTCCCTCCTGGTACTTGATGTAGTTTTAATATGAAATATCCCAGCGCCCAATTAGCCCCACCCCTCCATACCGCTGGATCCGTGTCTGCATGAGTTCCTATATTTTTGTTGCATTTGTTCTTTGTATGATTGTCATTGTTAAGAATGGCGCTGGTCCCAAAATGTTTAGTTGATCCTAGTTAAAAGAAATAGAAATTAAGTTTAGATTTAGATTGCACACTTTTTTATGAGTTCACCGACATGTACGTGATGAATGTTGTCATATTTTGAGAATATCAAATAAAACTGAAATTTGTAAAATAATGTTGTTTGAAATTTGTGGATTTTACTATCTATTACTGTGGAGGACTGCACCAAGCCAGTTATCAACCGGCTCACCTGAATTCTATACCAAAATACTGTTAACTAACCTATGCTACCTAGATGACGTTAGGAATTTACATATTACGTAAAAATTACGTAACACTTTTTTGGCCAAATTTTGACCGGGACGCGCCGATCATCAGTGCTCTGTCTGGGAGATCTGACTGAAAGTAGTCCTAGACTACAGTTAAGGAAAGATTTATAGAGAAGTTATACAAGAACTCAAACACCCCACCCCTCCGCCCGCAGTGGTTTCATTTCTCCATATCTATACGAAACGGGTCGATACGATAGTAAAGCCGAATGCAACGCTGCGAAGGGAGTGTATCCCTGTTATATTACATATACCTCACGCCCCATGCATCACGTAATTATTAACTGCCCTTAAGTGTTGCGTGGTGGAATCTGACCCGAACCTAGTTGCTAGAAAACTCGCAAAAATACGCGCTCCGAACCAGCCACCATACTTCAGGAAACATCATATTCTCATTAAAGTATATGTCCATATTTTTTGCTGTAATTTATAGTAAATTAAGTTAATGATAATGATAATATTTTTGTGAAGAGTTAGGCCCGCAACCAGGTTTAAAAAAAATCTGTTTGGAAGTGGAACTTTTTACCGGGCCGGTCGTAAAAAAATGGTCATTTGGAACACATCTGGATATCTGCACTTCTCATCTTATGAATTGCATATAATTTGTCTACTAAAGATTAAACATTTTTCATTAGTTACGAGTTGGTCAGATGGTATTCGAACCAGATATCTTGGTTCTGGTCACTTCGTTTGTATATGTATTTCGATTCGCGATTTTAGATGCGCTCGACCCAGTTTCGCCTGAGGACCGTGATCATATTGCCCGACCTTCAAATGCATATTGTCACAGTCTTTAGAATGACCATTATCGGACGATTTTGACAATTCTGGCGCAAAGTGAATGTGGCGAAATGAGACAAAGGCCCACGCCGAGGTAAGCTACCGGAGCTAAGAGGTGTGGCCAACTAAATTTAAAACGATTATTCTGAAATGAGCAAAATCATTCCAAAAATGTTTTCTCTTATGAGATAAGATTAAAGATATCCAAAAACCTAATCCATCTGGTTTTTACTGAATTTGATAAGAAAAATAACGAATAAAAAACACAAACAGGGATGGCATTTTCGCCCACAAAAACCAGGATCTCCGGATCAAAAACCGAGCGGCTGTACCCTTCCCTGACAAACTTTCTTCGAATTGCGGAGCGGTCAGCAGCTTTTTTGAATTGTGATATGAGTTATCGGAGATCGTTGCTTTAGAAAGAGCGATGAAGGATTTATTTCACGTTATTAGAAACTTCCAGTATCGAAAGGTTTCTCAGGGAACCGATGTATTTTGTCACGGATACTGTTACACTATATCGAGCGACTGCGTGGATTCTTTTAAGCGAGAGCTAGTTCGAGCCCCGTCGATAACATTTTGGCTCCAAAAATCTGATAGGCTACAGGTTTGTAGATGGAAACGAGTATCATTTCGAAGTACAGTATTTTGTTACAGGCCGCCTACAGTTGAAACGAAATTTCTTTTATCATTTCAGGGCATTCAAAACTTTAAATGACACATTCTTGGCACATCAAACATTTTTTTCCACGTTCACTGAAATCTGTCGACCATTAACGATACGAAAAATAGGACACGTTATCGTGATTATCAGTTGAACCACATGTGAATTTCTCTGGACTTTAAAAACTTACCTTAATTTTTCATTGAAATTCAAAATTCTTTTTGCATTATTTGATTTTTTACTAAATAAATGAGTATTTTTAGCTCAGGTAGGATTCGAA
This sequence comes from Tubulanus punctatus, assembly GCA_036785005.1. Lineage (NCBI taxonomy): Eukaryota > Metazoa > Nemertea > Palaeonemertea > Tubulaniformes > Tubulanidae > Tubulanus > Tubulanus punctatus. The sequence continues at coordinate 967 of JAYMFW010027231.1, read as the reverse complement.
CCGTTAGTTCTGGGGATGATTCTGCAATTCTCTGGGCGCAAAGTGAAGCGGCGAAAGGCCCACACGGAAGCTAAAAAAGCTCGGTATTGTTGTCAACTAAATCTAAATATTAAATTCAATTTTTCTGAAAAGACCAACCATCACTCCGTGGTTTTTGAGTGAATTCGGACACCCGAAATCTCCTCGTTCAATAATCATCTCATAATTGGTTCAAGGTTTCCGTCGGTTATGGCTAAAATTGTGGAGTCCTCGTTGTTGGGTTAAACAACATTTTTAGTCACCTGCACAGCCTAGGACCCACATTTTCCATCTGAAGGTCGGAGGAATGGACAAACATTCATCTAGTTTCAAGAGATAACCACGGTGTACATAAATTCAAACAAACGAACAAGAAACAAATGTACTGTGAATAAATTAAATTTTTTAATTCTGTGAAAATTCTTCTGGACAAATTGCCACACTCAGAATAAGAAAAAGTTTCAGAGAAACAGCACACAAAAACATAAATAGAGTGACAAAATCAGTGGAATTTGATTCCGTGGTTTTAATCGAGTGAAATTTGTTCCACTATCAAAACCGCCAACACAATCGAAATCGAATAATTTGGATGAGTTTTTTTTCATAGATTAAGTAGAATTAGAACAAAAATTCCAGGCTAATTCAAGTCAATTTCTATTGAAATAATCATGCGTAATTGGGATTTAGAAGTGGGCTCTACCAAGGGGCGTAGCCAGGGGTTGCAGGCCCGTAGCCAGACATTTCCGCGGACTGGTGCGTTTCTTTAAAGTTCGGAGCAAACTACGTACGAGTGTACGACGAGTACGTCTTGGGTAGAAAGGCTGTATAACAAAATACAATTACTAAAAGAGTGTTGTCCTCACCAACAATCAACAACGGACTGGTTCTGCCAAAAAAAACTCTATGAAATTTTTTTCTTTTTTATATTTTACGGAACTCGGGATTTTGC
>JAYMFW010027120.1:0-11844 GCA_036785005.1 Tubulanus punctatus | reverse complement strand
AAATCAGTAGAACAGAATATGTTGAAGGGAATTCAGTAGAACAGAATTATTTTGAAGGGAATTAAATCAGTAGAACAGAATATGTTGAAGGGAATTCAGTAGAACAGAATATGAGGAAGGCAAATCAGTAGAACAGAATATGTTGAAGGCAAATCAGTAGAACAGAATATGTTGAAGGGAATTCAGTAGAACAGAATAATTTTGAAGGGAATTAAATCAGTAGAACAGAATATGTTGAAGGGAATTCAGTAGAACAGAATTATTTTGAAGGGAATTAAATCAGTAGAACAGAATATGTTGAAGGGAATTCAGTAGAACAGAATTATTTTGAAGGGAATTGAATCAGTAGAACAGAATATGTTGAAGGGAATTCAGTAGAACAGAATATGTTGAAGGCAAATCAGTAGAACAGAATATGTTGAAGGCAAATCAGTAGAACAGAATAATGTTGGAGGGAATTCAGTAGAACAGAATATGTTGAAGGCAAACCAATAGAACAGAATATGTTGAAGGCAAATCAGTAGCACATAATATATTGAAGGGGATTCAGTAGAACAGAATATGTTGAAGGCAAATGAGTAGAACAGAATAATGTTGAAGGCAAATCAGTAGCACAGAATAATGTTGGAGGGAATTCAGTAGAACAGAATCAGAATCAGATGAAATTAGTTGCAAAGCATCAGAACTAATGAGAAAATTGTTGAATAGAGCGAACTCGATAAGTAAGTAAGTAGGGAATCTGTAACATAGAAACAATCAACAGGAAACATTACCATTATCAGGAGAGAATGATCACCTCACACTGAGTGAATGCTGACATTGAAAAAATCTAGTGAATGATAGTGAAACTCATTGAAACTTGAAACACAAGACACGCATGGATTTACATGTGGTATCTAGTGACATTGTGACTGATCTCTTGATATCTTTGATGTCGGCGATATTCTAATAACTGAAATTCCATCAGATGAAAATCTCATCTCAACCGAACTAATTTCTTCACTCATCATTTAATGAATACGGCAACCGTCGAGCTACACAAGTCACTATAGCAACCGTACACAGTTAACAATAGATTACCATGGAAACACACTCACCCGCATTTTTGAAACAATCCTAACAAGAAGCGCAAGTACGTAGCCATCGATTTATCATCAAATAACAACAATAACAGCAGTGAAATTCGAAACAGCAGTTTCATAATCCATTCAAACTTTAAAACCAGCGACAGACAACAATGAGAACAGCATCATCGCTGGTGGTAGTATAGTGAGTGCAGTTGACTACAGCGGTAGTGCCACAGACTGTGTCTTCTCATCCCTCTCTCGGAATCAATCGAATCAAATGTTATACACATATACTGTTCATCATCATCATCATCATCATCATCATCGTTCCAGCATTATTAATGGCCCCAAAATTAATTCAAACTCAGCATACAACGGCATGCATCGCCCGCGTTCAATCATACACCAGCTTCCAGCTATTTCCAATTCAAATTATAACTAAACGTGAGATAGCTTAATAAATAATCACTACGGCTCTGATACTCGGTCATGTTGCATGATGTTGGGGAAGGGTCTGATCATGCAGGATGTGTGCACCACATTAATGATACGGCTGCCTCATGCATGAATAACGGACATCAGATATAACAGGCAGGAAATATAACTGTCACCAGACAACAAACCAGGACCCAACTGAATACATAATAATAGTTATCAACAGACTAAACAAATAACACGGAAAGTGTAGTAGCTATTCATTCTTGACATCCTTCTCGCCTTCTCTGAAACCAATCAGACATCCTGATGATGAAGTACCAGAAACGTGTATGAAATATCATCAGCGCTGTACATATGTAGGTAAATGAAGGTAAATAGGGATGAATAGGTCTGTAGGCCGTCTTTTCAAAATTTTATGGGTATGAACTACATTTTTTAGAATAAATTGTATAAATTGAGATTAAATGCAACCAAATCTTACTGCAGGTAGGATTTGTTTGAATATAAACAATTAGTACCAAACAATGTGGGAATAAAAAGATTTAACGATCTATTAAATAAAGAATTCGAGTTGACTGGCAATTGAGGATTCATTGATGGAACAGTTATTTCCATCCTAAAAAAAAATTCTCAGCTTTACTTGAACGTATTTTTTATAAGTAGCCCTATCCTCGACTGAGAGAAGCTTATACACAGATTAATGGATAATGGTTGCTTAGGGAATAAATCAATTATTTATCACCTGTAATGTAGTTGGAAAACAGTGTCGTAGGACGTTGTAAATGGAGCCACAACATGTGAACTCTAGGCTGTATACAACCATGGGGATTGAGACTATCTTAAGTCATATGTTCTCATTCAATGTAAATCACATTTAGAGGCTTTGGTTAATACAAATTTTGGCATTTCAAGACAGGACACTTTCATCCTTCTTATTACACGACTTCTTTCTACAGCCCTTGAAACTGTCATTTTATAGTACCAATATTTTACATCGCTTCATCAGGGTGGCCACTTTTTTCTGATTTTGTTTTTCCATGAAATTTACAGAATTCCATACCAAAATTCCATATGCATTGACACATTATCTTCTACTTGCTGACACCATGAAATGGGCTTGAAAAAATTCACAGCGTGCAACATTAAAGAATTTAACAGAATTCCATAACTTTTCCAGGACTTATCAGCCTAAAATTCCAGGTTCTTCAGGTGAGTGGCCGCTCTGTTCATCTGGATAAGTCAGGAAGCCCTATTGGACTGAATAATTAAGACCTGATGAGGAGGAACATCACCTATTCTATCCTAACCAAGCTCTTGATCTATTCACACATGAAAGCAGAAGGTTAGACCCTGATTCCATATGAAATCTCTAATTTTGCCAAAAATCACGGTTAAACTCAGAGTATTTTTCAACGGCCCTGTAATAAATCTGAGTGCTGATACATTCCATGTCTTAGAATAAATCTCAATTCAAATTTCCGTCTGTTGATATATTCTCTCTCATCATTAATTGATGTTGCCCAGCGACGATTATTGAGCTGTTTTCAAAAGGCATTAAACAGTAAAGAGTTGATATACTGATGTATAGAGCTAGTGACATGATTGACAGCTACCTCATAAAGTTTTATCATAAGCCGCAACAACTGACTATTAGGAACATTTGTACAGCATCACAGTTACCAATATTTCAGAAAAATTTGATTACTAATTTACAGTAAATCAATTTCAGGCATCCAGAGCAATCGAAATTTTGAAATCTGATAAGTAAAAATCGCTTAATTCGGATCAATTGGGACTAGCATATCTCATACGAATTAAATGAAATCCGAATTGTGCGTAGGTATTACAATAGAAATGACCAAAAAGTACGAGAATTTTAGTCGTAAAACCAAATAAAACCGATGCGAATTAAGTGAGATTTACTGTAATGCCCGCGTTTATGATACAATTTAATGAGGCTTTCAGAACATAGCTCATCATATCAGACAATACAACTTACCTACAGATACAACACAATTTCAACATTGCTAGTATCAAATTCACTGCATTTCACCACGTTATATCCTTAAACCTATCATAAGTCATTAAGATTTTACATCAGCTCCTAATTGCGCTCAAATCATTTCTAGGAATGAAAAATCACGAAAACGTTGCTACGGCAACCAGTAGTCGATTTCTTGGAACGACGGAAAGTGATAAAGTGATGGACTAAGATGGATGAAGCATTTATGTACATGTATTTCGTTTCTGTCTGCAGGTGTCAGTGATCAGGTGAAACCCACCCCCTCCCCACTCTGATCTGATTAGCAATGCATTACAGTCCATTCATAAATTGATCATAGAAAACCTTTTTCCATAGAAATGTGATGCCCATATAAAAGTCTGGGGTAACAACATAGGAGTATGAATTTAATGAGAATTGCCACACATCCTTTCTCATGATACTGGACACAACACATATATCCACCACCACCCACAAAAAATACTTACTTCGGTATATCTCCAATTTTAGGTGCTCTCATTATGCGGCCTGGTGTAGTCGGCTTTAATTGTACATTAGTTGGACGTATCTTCAGACACAAACTGGCACCTGAAAAATAATTGAACGTACAATTAAAAAATAAGTCACATGAATACCACTGAATAGTTCTTTTTAAAGATTTGATTTTTTTGAAATACAATATTGTATTATGTATCATAGAAAATTCTATAAGGAATATTTCTTTAAGGGACAAATGTTGACCATCTCATTGACCTAAAAAGTGCTAAGCGAATGAAGAAGGGTACTTTGACTGGTTATTTAAGAAATGAAAAAAGGACAAATTTAATGAGCTACCAAATTATTGGAAAAATTGACTATATAATATTTGAAATCTATTTCGAAATTAAAAAAGCACTTAAAAGTTCTGGCCATGTGACCTAACATGGTGACATAGTCTCGATAAATCTGCCACTGTCTTTTTATGCAAAATAAACTCAATTGGTGATCCAATGGGAGTGGATGATAGTCAGGGTTTACAGAAAGAGGAAGAGAACAACCATTTCATGACACAAATAGTTACCATGGTGATGTGACAGACAATGATACTCTGATAGATGGCGCATGTATGAATGGATGTACCGAGAAAAGAAGTCGTTACAATCACAATCTTGTCTTTCACGAAATATTTTTTTAAAAAAATATTAACAATTTAAAAGTTTTGCTGATAATCATACTAGGCCTATTTATCAAAAAAATTGAGTAGCATTGAATAACATAGATTTATTGAGACAGAAAATCACAAACTTAATTGTAAAGTAAAGCTAGTCATCACAGAAACTACTAGAGTCCCAGTTTATATTACACTATTTCATTGCTTATGAATAAAAAATAGGTTCATTCCACTTCGTCAAATTCCACTCCAGGGTTCATACACTTTGAATCAGGCAATTTTCCATAACTTTTCCAACATTTTTCCATAGCCAAAAAACCTGATTTTCCAAGAACATTGATAGCTGCCAAATAGCTCAGTTAGATCAACGAAAAACATTGTCAATTCAGAAAATGAGTAAAAAAAGAATTTGCGATAAAATAGATCATGAAATTCCAAAACTTTCTACAAAAGACTAGATTTTCCAAGACTTTTCCAGGGCCTTGAAAACAGTTTTCATTTTCCTTAACCTTTCCAAACCGTATGAACCCTGCACTCTGTCAAATTCCACTTTGTCAAATAATGCTGTACATCCCTATTAGATATAAATGAAATGGTCCATGTTTGATAACATTTCAGACATATTCCTCGAAAGAAAGTGACCAATAGAAATATAAATCAATGAATCAAAATTAACCAAAATCAGAAAGGCCTAGTGGTTTAGTGCAATGACAAATTCTTTCATCTAAATCAGGCACTCACTGATTAAGAGAATAAATTCTTATTGGTTTTGAGAAAGTATAAAAACAATTTGTACAAGTAGGCCTACATTAATTAGTAGAATGACAAATCCTTTCATCCGGGTAATTACAGATTATGAGTAAACATTCTACTTTAAGGATACTTTCAAATAAATATTCCATGAAAATATCTTTTAAACCAGATTCAAAACCTTCAAAACATAGGACCAATGCATTATCCTTTGACAGGGGTGTGGAACATAATTTGAGTGGAATTTGAAAGAGTGGAAGACACCAAAAAATATTGACGTCACAAAATTCTTGATCCAGAGTAAAAAATCTAAATAGATAGAGACAATCAGTATGCACAATATATCTGGAAAATGTGGCATATTTCTTAAAATGTTGATTTCTACATACAACATTGATATTTTCCCAAGGCAATATGATATAGAAAAGTAATGTCGAAAAAGAACTGCTAGACATAGAGGTACTTGGCTAGTCAATATTGCATTGCCTCAATCCTTTGAAAACATACCAGTCAAAGAGGTATTTTTATTACTGATATGGATTTCTGAATCATAGCAACAGTCATTTCCATCACTGTACCATTTGCCATTTTTTGGTAATAATTTCTTTCGAATACGACCTTTTTTGAGCCCAACTTCAATTGATATCAAAACTACATCAATATACAAAACTCATGTATTTGTTAAAACATTTTGATCATTTAATCGAGAAGAAGTCAAATCCCTCTTAGTCAATAGTTCATGGTCTGTGTTCTGGAACTCTTAAATTTCCAAGAAAATCAGTAGAGGACGTATATCTTACGAACATGAAAAGTCAATTACTGCCATGATTTGACAAAAAATCGTCCTTTTCTTCATGGTTCCTTATTTATGATGAATACTGAAATAATTAGAATATGCTCTCTGAAAATCAAAGCGAATTCGCCGATTTGGCAGTAGTAATAGTAGTAATAGTAGAAGTATTATTTTAATGAAGGAACAGTTCTATCCAACACAATCTTTACTGAAACAAGTCTAAGTACTAAAGATAAATGAGAAGTATAAAAGCAGTGGCTGAAATTTCAAATATTGCTTCTACAGCTTATAGCATGAGGGCATATTGACTGTGTCACTGATGGAAATGGCAAACCCGAATAAAAAAACAAGGCCCACGGGGGTCACGGGTTATGAGGAACCATCAAATCCAGTCAAAACATGTAATTTTCTGCAACAGATTTAGAAATCAGTTTGCGTTATTTTGTTGAAAGTATTCATAGACCTTGTTTTATTATCGAATTAAAACTACCACAGGCTATGAAAGGAGTCTATGCACGCTATGAACCTAAAAAGCCACCATCATTGGTATATGATCTGTTTTGTCAATCAATTAAAATGGCAACAGTACCACTCAATTATAAAATAATCACCTGATAATAACTTCAGACCATATGAAATAGTCGATATTTCTGCCCCTGTGACATTATGTTTTATTTATTTTATACATTATATCATTTAAATATGAGGTAAAAATAAGTCTATAATCTGATACAGTGATATTGGTAAGAGCCAGTTAATGGAGAACCTACACGCATTCTGAGAACGTACTTTACATCGTTTTAATGCTCTAGTGCACCTTGCTTACGCAAACTGATCCTGTGAGAATTACTTTTTACGGGAGTCAAGGTAATAGCATTCTGACACAGAGCTAAAGGATAAACACGAAATGAATAACAACTGAAATTTGATATTTAACCATGCCACGCCTTTTTCCAGCATGCCATTAAAATCTAGAGACAGTTTTTTTATGTATAGGACGCCACAAGGAATATAAACTCCACCCTTTAGAGTGATGCATTGTTTAACCACAGAACTTGTGTAAATTTATCTGATTTGCAGTATCAGGTAACAAAACCAAATAAACCGGTAATATCAATAAGGGAATAAAATTGGCCAGTTTTCTCTTGATCAGACTGTGGGAGACTGATGAATTACATGCAGATTGGGAGACTTATTACCAGTGAATTCCACATCATAGCAGTTCGTTGTTATCTTAGCAACCATCGCTCCTATACCGAGCTACAAACTGTCATGAAAAATTCTTTCAAAAAAGTCAATAATTCCCTTGAATCAAAGCAGGAGAAAATTCTGCAAAAAAAAAACACTTTTGCAATGTAGATTTTGCTGAATGAACAAAAAATTAACAAAATGTCTCCATATATATGTTACAAATGAAAAATATTATGATTTTGTGGCTAACACTGGATAAACTTCTAAATCAGTACTTATCTCATAATAAAACATGTATTTGAACAGCAATTTGTTGAGGTACTAAATAGGCCCATTGAATAAGGAGGTTTGTCAGTATGTGCATCGCCTGTGGAATGAATACAGTCTACGCCTTGATTCCTGATACAGTGCTGCTTTGTCATGAGAAAAATTACACATAACTTTTTAGAGGCAAATCTAATAAAAAATCTTGGTATGGAGCAAAATATGACAACCTGCATTGTAAAGGCATAGTACTGAACACTCCATACCAAAGAATTAATTCTTAGCTGGATGCATAGTTTTAAAAACTAAGTGTCTTTCTGACCAATAAACAGAACCTAATCATTGGAGTACATGCAATATTTACAAGGTTTAGGATCTGTTTGTGATAACTATGATTATGACTTACATGAGATATGATAACAAGTATCAGAACAGAACCAGAACCATTTGAGACCCATAACATAGCAATAATCAGAACCCATTTGAAATAGCAATAACCAGAACCCACATGAGATAACAATAATCAGAACCCATTCAATAGTTATAATCAGAACCCATATGAGATTAGATAATTATAATCAGAACCCATGAGATAGCAATAATCAGAATCCATATGGGATAGCAATAATCAGAACCCATGAGATAGTTATAATCAGAACCCATATGGTATAGCAATAATCAGAACCCATGAGATAGTTATAATCAGAACCCATATGGGATAGCAATAATCAGAACCCATATGAGATAATAAATAATCAGAACCCATGAAATAGCAATAATCAGAACCCATGAGATAACAATAATCAGAACCCATCTGAGATAACAATAATCAGAACCCATGAGATAGCAATAATCAGAACCCATGAGATAACAATAATCATAACCCATCTGAGATAACAATAATCAGAACTCATGAGATAACAATAATCAGAACCCATGTGAGATAACAATAATCAGAACCCATGTGAGATAACAATAATCAGAACCCATGTGATAACAATAATCAGAACCCATATGAGATAGCAATAATCAGAACCCATGAAATAGCAATAATCAGAACCCATGTGAGATAACAATAATCAGAACCCATGAGATAGCAATAATCAGAACCCATCTGAGATAACAATAATCAGAACCCATCTGAGATAACAATAATCAGAACCCATCTGAGATAACAATAATCAGAACCCATGTGAGATAACAATAATCAGAACCCATATGAGATAGCAATAATCAGAACCCATAAGAAATAGCAATAATCAGAACCCATGAGATAACAATAACGTATGAGACAGCAAAAATTAGAACCCATTTGAGATAGCAATGATCAGAACTAATGATCAGAAATGACATAAGATAGCAATAATCAGAAACCAGTCAAGATAAAAAAAATGAACAGAAATCACATGAGATATGGATTATCAGCGAGTGATGACAAATACTGGAAGAGTGAGACTGAAGCAGAATAATTGATTATCAGAAGTAGATGTTTTTGACGGGTTGACTGTCAATTAGTTACACATACTAGTGTCAGAAATGAATGAGCTTACCTCTGACATCAGTTTGATATTACTATTCATTATCAGAATGACTTGTATTATGTAAGATATATTTTTCTATTTGGTGTATATCCGTAGGCAGTAAATAATTGAGTAGAAGGAGAAAAGCCATTGGCAGTAAATGCAGCAATTCTTGACCACATGAAATATTAAGAGCCCAGTAATATAATTCTTTTTGCTTGACATACATCAGAAATTGATATCATCCCAGAAAATCTTTATACTGTTCACATAATTTTATGATAATTTGTGGAATCATGGATCACCTTTATTAAAATATAAAAATTTTCCTCTTATTTTCGTATGTGTCAATGACAGTGATGTCCCCTGTGAATACCCTCTGTCTCTTAGATTCAATGGCTTTCCTTTTACATCCTTCATCCCACACCTTCTCTAACCTAACTCAGACTCATTTTTCATCTGTTCACCACATTTATTCCTGTCACTTAGTCTTGGTCTCTGATGGTTTGTCTGCGTCTTTGTTGCGGAGACGCCGCATGTTTGCGTTTTTCTTCAACAACTAACGAATAAATTGATGGATAGCCTTCAATAACAAACGCTATTGTTTCCTGACATATGCTTGTTGCTTGGCAACGGTACAAAAGTGTGCAGAAATTCAAAAATGATCGAAATAATGTAAATATTTCAAATGGCAACTATAAATGGTTAAACATTCAGAAAACGGACACTCGGAAGCTTTGACAAAGATTTGAATAATTTGAATGACAGCGAGTGGTTTACAATGATTTAAACGACAGTAAACTGAGCCCTAGGAGGAACATTAAACCCGGAGTTAATGTCGTGTGGCAACGAATCAAGACATAAACAAGAGTTGCAACACTGACATAATTTACTGAATCAATATAAGGTGTGTCCTATAACCTAAGGTTCTGAAAACGCGAACACTGTTATTGTGAACAAAATTGCAGAAGACTTAATCTCGTAAATGAATGTACCCTTTGTCTTCATAATGAAATCTAAGTCAGGATATTCACTGACATTTCACTTGGTCAGACATTCCGATGGTAGATAATGAAAGTGACCGTGCACAGTAATAAATTCCTCACTGTAATTCAACCGTTGTTAATTAGTGAATAGGAATCTCATGTAATCTCAGAATGAAGACACCAGATATAGACATAGTTATATGACACACATATTCACATTATCACACCGAATGACACACTGTATGATAATAAAACCATTGAATTTAGTTTTTGCCATAAAATTCCATGACCTCAATCAATCTTTTATACAGTTAATAAGATATGTGTCCACACATAAACTGCCTTGTTTCTCAAAGAAAAATATTATACTTTTTGTATACACGCACAAAATGCGATAGTTTTTGAAAAAACTCTTTAATTATCATCCATCATTTCCATGCTAATTACGGATACGTTTCATCAAATAGAATAGTTTCTTTTACGATTCATTTATTCTGAAACAAACTGTAGGCTTAATTAATTAAGAAAATTAATGAAAATGTCACAAATTAATCGAGACCTACCTTGCACTTGCAACGGTGTAAATTTGTGTAAATTTTCCATAGTTTGATAGAGAGATGAACAGAGACCAGGAAGTTTGTGTACTGGTTAAACGATGACTGACTAAAATGTGTGTGTGTGTCTGTCAGTGACAGTACTGCAATACCGAGGGACCACCTTATGAATTCAATAAACTCTCGTGTAATCAATGCTAGTAGAATAGACAGATGGCAGATGGTCCCCTGAATAATAGCGACAACTTCGGGCGATCATCTCATCATAATTTAAATGTAATACACACAATATGACAGAAGTATGAATAATTACTTATATCTCTCACAATCAATAATAGTCTACAGATCACTGCTCCAACATCAATTTGAGTAGAATTCCTCCAATAGCCATACAAAACCTATCCAGTATATCTTTCATATCTATCCATAAAGTTTTCTCCAATGCTCCAGCAACAGACTCCAGTATCAATACAATCATCCAAAAGAATCGCCACATAACAAATTATTTTCTTCCAACAACCAATTATTCATACATGATATGTCTATTTCAAATATATTTCCTATTACACTCCAAAACAAATAAATTCACCCAGTCCTCCTGTATTACAATATAATGCACTCCAAAATGGCTTATAGTCCGAATGCTCAACCTAATATCTCCAAAATTCAATCCGTATTTTACTTAAAAAAAGACAAATAAAATCCATGTTACATAACTGACTAGTGATTTCTTGTTACAACTAATAAACTCCTCAAAGACAATGTCATTTATCATCTTTTATTACATAATATTGTAACCATGGTTATTGGAGCATATTGATACATAGGTAAAATGGGGTGAATCATTAGTGAATGATCAAGTATTATAACATCACAAAGAGTTCGTTATTAATGAGAGAGCTACAAGATAAAAGAAATGTCGTAAGAATAATGAACTTCCTTCCTGTAATACTAACGGGAGAGATTGTAGAGTAATGCAGTACAGAAGTGAGGAAATACATGTCTGTCGAGTTAACAGAAAAAGAAGGGAGGCTTAACTCTTTAAGGACGCGTCATTTTCTTCGCTGCAACTCCCACGATCCGCACGAAAAACCCTAAAATTAGGGGTTTTTGACTTCAAAAAAATATT
>JAYMFW010027009.1:0-11845 GCA_036785005.1 Tubulanus punctatus | reverse complement strand
TATTATAAATATTCAAACATTGATATGTATGTATTGTATTCTCCATATGGCAAAATAAATATCTATCTATCTATCTATCTATCTATCTATCTATCTATCTATCTATCTATCTATCTATCTATCGTCCTCATGATCACAAAAAGACACATATAAGACATTTTCAATATATTTTATAAAAAAATATTTTTCGTGAACTTCCAGACGGTAGTACGTACTACTTGTACTGCTGTCTAAATCCGCCCCTGTAGGGATAAACCATTTCTAGACAAAATCGTGACCGTTTGGAGTAATCCAATGACTACTCAAAGGTGGCAACATGTTGTCTAGTTTGAAATTTTAAGTTTAATTTATTGTTACTATGTACCGGAGTACAATATACAGCATATTATTTAAATAACGAGTGACATGAAGCGGTAAGCGAGAGTGTGAAAATATCAACACACAATAATATTAAGTGTATATGACGTCATATAACAACTACCTGATGACCTCACTGACTAGCAAGCTATTGTCGGACGAGCTAAAATAGGCTTCTTCTAGGAACTGTACAAACCAGAGAACACAGTGTACTTCATTGTTTCTTTAGGGTGTTACCCACAGGGCATAATCTAGCAATAAGTACAGTTGTGGTTGTTGTTGATAATTAATTCGTCTTTATTAACTGTATCTATGAAATAAAGCAGATGGCAAGCTGTCAATATGGGGGCGGAATTATGGAAGTGTTGCGTTTATGAATTTGGTAGTGGATGAGGAAAGGCCATTAATGGTTGTTAGCGGCTGTCTATTGCACTGGCTTTGCACGAAAATAAAATGCCATCAGCGAAATTTCGCAAAAATGCCCTAAAGACAGCTTGGCGCGAAATATTTTCAATCATTGATTTTGATTTTCAACTATTGTATTAAGTTTTCAGAGACAATTATTTGTCGTAGTTCATTATACCTAGTACTGAGCCGCTTTAATGCAAATCTCAAAATCTCGTGCGACATGTACATGTCATACATGTTGTTCATGTACGAATGGATCGCGTACGATGTATCTGCTGTAGATTCCTGGAAGAAATATTGACTCTATTTACGCAATGCAAGGTATGAAATATTTCTTCGACTAGAAGGTTTTGAAACTATATAACATTACATTATTTTCTCCGCGTATGAATCTATCTTTCGGGGAAGCGTAAAATCCGGGCAAGGGGGTCGGTTGTTACGATATATATGGGATTCGAACCTGATATGTGTTACCCTCAATAATGCCTCTTTTCAACCGATGACCTTTATTTTAGTTTTTGGTGTGGATTAAATATTGACTCAAAATTTTTTTAATATTGTCAAATATTGACATGAATATTGACATGAACTGTGTATATAGTGTTGCCATTCATTTAAAATTGATCACTGAGTTTGTTAGACAATTCTGGAGTCAAGTTCATTTACTATGGAATCATTTACTTGCATTTCCACCGACCAATTATTCCTGAAATGTTGTGGAAAAAATCATAACCAGTTCAGACAGATCTACAAAATATATATATTTGTTACTTCTTATGGTAAACAAGGTTTTTCTGAAAGAAGAGGAATACAAATGCTTTACATACAGATGACATCTAAGCCCTACTGCACAACGAGGTAATTTATAAGTCTATTTCAAAATTATTTTTAGCAGTTTGAAAATTTGGGTTTCGGTTTCTCACTTAGGTTTGTCCATGGCCAAATCGCGAGGTCCTAAAAGTGTTAAAAGTCCGGATCCTAGTTTTATGCTGACTTTCTATTACGCATTTTTGCTCAATTAGCCGGCCGACACCATTTTTGCGCCGATTCATTGCTTCATTGATCGTCTCTTTTCTACCCAATTATGTATTTTAAACTATTTTCCTAGCATTTCCCAAGTGGCTCCCAAGTTCCCTGAACACCATGTTATATCTATCTATTTCAAGCTGCCGCGTCAAGCCCCCATGGGGCTCTTGTTTATTGCTATTGGGTAAGCTTTTGATAGATACACTTTATAATGCACAGATTGAATTATATTTAGCCACAGCTGCCGAAATAGCTCAATTTCTCTACCTCATAAGCCGGAGGTCAGTGTTCGAGTCCTGCGATTCTAATTTTTCAGAAATCTTTTGTCAATACGGGAGCCTAATTATGGGATATGTCTTTAGCTCAGGATGGGGGTAACTTTCCCAATTATTTACCAATATCGGTCGGATGCTTATTTTGTACCTTATGCAAGATAAAATATTTAAAAACGCGCATTAGATAACGTAAGATTAGGCCTATATAATTTGGTGACGAAGAAACAATATTCTGATAGAGTTCACTATCCGACGCAGGCTGAATTATCTATTTCATAACGCGCATAAGAATGTACAGAATAAATGGTTATAGATTACACGATATGGGTGCCCTAATATCTTTGGTGCTGTCTCACAATTTAATAAATTGTAATTGTATCTGTTTATTAAATCTTGGCACCACTTCCTACCCGTCCGAATGACGAGTAGCCTACTCCTAATATATAATACAATTTAGATGTAAAAGATCATCCGTCTACGTGTAAAAGTAATCTTGTTGTGCTGCGTTTTTCACCATGTATGTATAGAAATTGTGATTCTCCATAATCATTAAAATTCCATATCTCATCATCAGGAGCTTGAACATCGTCCATTATTCACACCAACCTATAACGGCTATCGCCTTTATCAAAATATGTTTTAAGTATTTTTGCCTTCATTAATATTCCTTGTACAACAACTTTATATTGTGATTTCCATACTATGTCACTATGTACATATCTAAATGTATAACTATGTAACTTAAAGCGGGAAATGAAATGGAATTATATTTATTCTTCATGTTTCATTTATTTAAGCATGAACTTTTAGTTGTTCACATAAATTTGATGTATTTAATCGGCTCTGCTCTATGACAACTACCCCGGTCGGCTGAGCAAAAGTACCGTCGGGTGAAAATCGATTCTGCTTTTCTAAAATGTTATAATATATATTTTTCTAGTAACCTGCCCAGAAGCAGTACTGGGTGTACGGATATCATATATACACTGACGATTTGTTTTCCTTTAGACATTATATTTGATTTTTAAAAATCTTGATTTGTTATTTTTAGATATGTTACATAAATGTTTGTACGGATTTTTTTTGTAATGCAAACAGATATATTCATTCCTTACCAACAGTAATCATTACATTCGTCAGTACTCTTTGTATTTATCTATGACACCATATTGATTAGTTTAGAATTAAGACACTATTGATTAGTTGAACGTTCATACTAATTTCACAGGCACTGAGCTGACTGATTATAAGACGATATATTATATTACCGTCACTAAGATTAATGAAAGATCATATAGTGCATCAGCAGTGCTTGGGAAATGAGAGGCTAGTGGCAGGCGAATTAGTACATTTTGTCCAGAATTATGAGGATCGAGAAACTGCAGTATGATGACATCGTGGAAAATTGTGTGTTTTGCGTATGACAGTTTAAAGAGAATTTGGGCTATTGTAATATCCTGACAAAATCATAACGTTCCAGTTTGCAAAATGGAGTATGTTTTTATTATACGCACCAACTGTTCATATACATGTACATATACAATAGTACAGATACATATGGTGGCTGATCGGGCCACGTATTACGAAAATTATACCGTCCAGCTCAAACACGCGCAAAAACAATGCATTGTTTTTGCGGGGGCACAAAATCATTAAAGTAGCTCGCAATAACAACCGATTGTTTATTGCAGGGGCGCGAAAACAACAGATACAGGACAGGTAGCAACAGGGAAACAAACTAAGGTGAAAAGTAGTGACAGGAAATAACTGACAAACAGGTATTTAACACATAACAACACTGACAAACAACAAAGAGTATTACTTTTAAGACATTGGAACATGAAGAAATTATGAAATATTTACAGATATACAAAAATTATATCTATGAAATCTAGCTTTGCTAAACCTACCCCCCACTAAGCCCAGAGAGTTTTCGCCCCCGGTTTATTCGGATCGTGAATGATATCATACAATTTTGACCCCGTCTACATAAGAGACCTGACCTAGGTATTACCCGGATAATCTCCGTCTATATAAACGATTTTATCCGAGTAACGCATGATTCCAACATATATACTGAACTTAAATGAAACTGTCCTTAGTAGACCTAATGTCATTTCCGACGTAAAATTATACAAGAAAAAAGAATACTTAATACTGTTAAAACTATTTTCTTGGTTTGTTCTTCAGCTTGAAGCTTCCCCTTCATTGTTGATTTCGATCCTGAACGTATGGTAGCGGAATCGAGCCATGAAAATAACTTCGTATGCTATTAAAGGCGACAGAACGCCAAAACGGAAATAGTCATCTCTGGCAGCGAACTGGGCGCATATTTTCCAATTGAAAACCCATGCAATCTTTTTTTTGTCTTTGTAAGTGCCGCAGGTGGATTTTGAAAGAAATGAGAAATAGTGAATCTTTTGACGAGATGAAACCACTCTGAAACGTGGATAAATGGAATAAAGTAAAAATCCCACAATGTATGAAATTGAAATCGAAAGCAAAGTAAATATTAATCAGAATTTCTGATGATGGTCTCTAGATCGTCTCATAGGAATTTTTAAATTCTGATTATTATTTACTTTGCTTTCGATTTAAATTTCATATATTGTGGGATTTTTACTTGCAATTGATTTTTAATTTAAGTGCATCTTTTTGTTTAAGCCTTATCTACACCATAGGCAACGCCCCAGCAAGGCCTCTTACCTTCTTACATGCGCGAAAGACTTTTTATTCTAAATCTTATTACTTACCACAGATATGTAAATCAATTTTCCTACTTGAGCATTGGTATAAAATGTGGTCAA
Source organism: Tubulanus punctatus (assembly GCA_036785005.1). Taxonomy (NCBI): domain Eukaryota; kingdom Metazoa; phylum Nemertea; class Palaeonemertea; order Tubulaniformes; family Tubulanidae; genus Tubulanus; species Tubulanus punctatus. The sequence goes on along the minus strand of JAYMFW010027009.1, from coordinate 6,972 downwards.
AATTACGAAATGATAAACCCAATACACAACGCAATATTACTCCAGGAGAGTGGCAGAAAATGGCGATATTTGCAATTCGTTAATTTTTGTCGATGACAGGAATACAGGCAAAACTATTGAGTTTATTCATACGCTGTTGCTCGCAATTGTTGTCGCATCTTGTCAGTTTTTAGGAAACCGTTATGCATTCTAAAATTCTAATTTGCCATGAATGTATACTGTTATGATTGTTATTTCACGTTCAACAAACACTTTTTCTACACTCAAATTATTAATTGTATCCACTGTATTCCCTCTTAAACAGTCGATTCTGTTTTGTGACAACCATTTCGGGCAACAGGGTAATTTTTTTTCTAGTGAGCTGGAAAATCATCGACTTTCGCGCCATTTCTAGGTGCTAATGTTACGCAGTCGACTTACCTTATGCGCGAGAAATCAATTCTTAGACTTAATAGTATGTTGCCAGTTAACATATGGTCGAAAATTAGTCAATTTCAACCATCATTGCATATTGTGAAATTTGTTTTTTTGCTGTAGATTGTCAATCACCCGATGATACGCAGAAATCGCAAAGTTGTGCGCCAGGCTTAAGTGATGCAGGTGGAATTTGAAAGAGATTGGAAACAGTGCATCTTTTTATTCAAGCCTTATCTACACCATAGCCCGGGTAACGATCGAGCAAGGCCTCTTACCTTGTAACATGCGCGAAAGACTTTTTATTCTAAATTTTATCACTTACCACAGATATGTAAATCAATTTTCCTGCTTGAGCCCCGGTATAAAATGTGATCAAAATTACGAAATGATTAACCCAATAAACAAAGCAATATTACAAGATACATTCCGAGTCGGGTTCAATTTGATTTCTTCTGATGACTGCAAATCGTAGTATCGAATTTCCAACTCCAGAAGAGTGGCAGAAAATGGCGATATTTGCAATTCGTTAATTTTTGTCGATGACAGGAATACAGGCAAAACTATTTAAATTATTCATACCCTGTTGCTCGCAATTGTTGTCGCACCTTGTCAGTTTTTAGGAAACCGTTATGCATTCTTAAATTCTAATTTGCCATGTATTATAGGCCTAACGGCCATGAGTGTATACTGTTATGATTGTTATTTCACGTTCAACAATGACGTTCAACAAACAGTTTTTCTACACTCGGATTCTTAGTTGTATCCCGTGTATCAAACACTGTAGTCGATTCTGTTTTGTGACAACCATTTCGGGCAACAGGGTAATTTAGTTTCTCGTGAGCAGGAAAATCATCGACTTTCGCGCCATTTCTAGGTGCTTATGTTACGCAGTCGACTGACCTTATGAGCGATAAATCAATTCTTAGACTTAATAGTATGTTGCCAGCCAACATATGGTCGAAAATAAGTCAATTTTGCATATTGTGAAATTTGTTTTTGCTGTAGATTGTCAACATACGTAAATTTGACTGTGGTTTGGTAATTTTTAGTTCTTACCATGAGACATATTTTAACATGCATTCCTTTTTATTCCTTTTAGTAATAGATTTTTAATATCATTTCAATACACCACCCGTGCTCTATGCTACTGTGGCAGTCGAGTACCCGATGGATTTTGCCCGTGTGTGAAATTTAACCGATTTATTCTGAACTCAAGCTTTAGTTCCCGGATGTTCTAATTTTTCTTAAACATTTTCTATACGTCAATTCATATCCCACATCTCAGGCATTATAGTAGGACCACCAATGTTGCTTTTTCTCTATTTCAGTGGAGGTAGGCCTACGCTCCCTTCGCAGCGTTTCATTCGGCTCTACATCGCATCGACCGAACTACCCGCTGCTTATTTTGGCCGTGATTTCCCCGTACGGCATCCAATAATCCAATTATATATCTGACCAATCAACGCATACGTTACGAACGCGTTTCGGCACGAATTAACACATATGGCGGCGAAGAGCTGCGTTACATGAACAAACCTTTCGTTCATTGGCAGCGCCATTTTGAAAGAATCTTGTGAGGAGGGCGCTGTGAATATTGTAGCCAATCAGCGCACTTCTGCCTCAAGAGAATTTTGCTCTTATACGACACCTATCGACAAGTTCGACACCTATCCTAAACGCGAAAGTTCGCAGTGGTTATTATTTCGTAACATGTGGAGAAGTGAACCCACAGCAGGCGGAGTGTACATTGGAAGAAGCCTGGGGGCCATCCATAAAGTACGTGCGCTCGGAGGGGGAGGGGGTCAAGCCAAAAGCGTACAGCCTATGCCAAAGCGTTATTTCAAAAGCGTTCAGGTGGGTACAGGGGGGGAGGGAGTCTGAATTTTACCTATTCTGTGCGTACTTCTTTATGGATGGCCCCCTGGAGGACACTCTGCTTCGCCCAGGATCGAACCCGTGAACCTCTATGCTAGAAGGCACCTGACGTATACCGCTATACCGACTTCACATACTGCCATCGGTATCTCGATTGCTACAGTACCGCTGCCGATAAGATTATTTTCATTTTTACCTCTTCCTATGAAATAGACTGAATTCGCCCATCCACCACCACAAATTTGAGATATGTTTCCATTGCACACTTCATTGCACTTGCTCTCATATAACTTGCCATGTCTTCCGTAAGAATTTCCGCAATAACACTCCATTCCGTTCTGTAGTCCGGCATACTTATATCCTGTAACAGTAACAACATGGGCCAGCTTAGGTCAAACTCAGAAGAGTTTATGAAAAAGAATAATTGTTTGAAAAATGCCTAAGGTTTTTGAACGAAACTTATGCGCTGCAACTCATATGGATCCTTTCCGTTAAGCACTTAAGAGAATTACCTACCTCCAGCATCGCATTGAGTTACGCATGAATACACACTTTCTCGGCTGTATGTTCAATAAATTCGTAGTCAGGGAGGAAGTCCGTAAAATGTGCACGTTGCTAAACGCTTTGGTAAATAGCTTCGACTTATAATGGTATCAATTTTAACTCGAATAGAATGGCCATTATTAAAGTTGCCATAGACAATATCCGAAATTTATGTAAACAATGATATGTTTCATTTTCTTCTCAATTAGGGTATATTGAGTAGTGGGAGAAACCCACTGTGAAACCATTTTCTCCACAAAATTACGTCACTAGGATTGTAAGATGGCCATTGGGAAAAGATAAGTCCCACTTCTATGGTCAATAAGTGCGCGATCGATGTGATTCAGTCTCATTATGATATTTGGCTGATGTAACAATGGCTCTACTCTGCTCCAAAACCCTTGCTTGAGCAATGGAACGGGTGTTGCGCTTCCCTACCCTCAACGTATTTTGTAGACGAGTAGATTAAACCAGGTAGAAGTTCAAAAAGGATCAGAAAGATGGGTCAGTGCGATTGGAATGTCGCCAACAACGCTGTATAATTTTATTGAGCTCACTCCACACTCATTAAGACTTTACTCACCATACATTGCCGTCTTTAGGCCATATAGAGGCAAATAATCGCCAAGTAATTACACCATAATCCTCAATTGCACTATGACATTGTGTTTTCGAATGAGAAATTCAGGAAAATATTGGAGATATAGCTAACAGGCAAAAAATTCGATTCAAACTGGCAAATTTATTAAGATGGCGAATCACCGTGTAGTAATTTTCTGTCATATTGCCAAATATTCATTATATATATCAAAATGGTAACAAAATAAGTTTATAATCGGAAAAATATTCAAATTAATTAATTAGGGTTTCAAGCCCCGATATTTCTCACCTATTATAATGTTTTTCGTTATTATACAGTTCTTCATTTCTTAGCGGAGTTCTACACTCGATTTTGGAATTCAATATGGCAGCGACGATTAGTCGCTTCTAAAGCACCTCATGTAAATTTGGATATTTCTGCGAGATTACGTGAGTCAACGTTCTCAGATATGTCACACGATGTATAATGTGTTATGGACTATATTATTATGATCTATGGAGTATTTATAGTGTATAGTGTATAGTGGATATCAATATCGCTGAATTCAAAAACTAAGTCAAATCTGATCCAAGTTAAAAGACTAGTAAAATGGGGAGACGATCGAAAAGAAAGAAATCAATATCATATGGATCATTTACTTCCTCAACCGATATGGCTGCAGATGCTAAAAAAAATCAAAAACTGTCACCGAAAGTATTTCGAAGATGACGTTTTTCCATCAGAAACTTCTTCTAATGTCAATGAAAAACCGATCGAACAGAAAATTCTCGAGGCCAATGTAATGGATGCCATAAATTCAATCAGTGTAAAGAACCTTATTTCAACAATCGTGAAATCAACATTAATTCAACTGAAAATATAGCTAAAGGACATAATCGACGAAAAATTCGACAAAAAATGGGTTATCGTTCGATCTAAACAATGCGTTTGACGATTTGCAACAGAAGCTCGGCACCAAACTCGCCAAACTCGATCATAGTATTAACGAAATCAAAGAAGCAGTGAATAATTACGAAAAACGAATATCTGACACTGAATCTTCAATCTATCAATTGGACTCAAGAATCGAGGAACTCGAAATGTATAGCCGGCGGAACTCAATAAGAATTTTCAATTTAAAAGAAATCGAAAACGAGAATTGTATCTCGACGGCATGTGATTTGTTCAGCGCAAACCTGGGCATTACGCTAGAAAATACAGCCTTTGATCGTGCCCACCGTGTCGGCAGGCGTTCAAGGGATCCGAGAGTATCGAGACCGTTGATTGTAACTTTCGTTAGACACGCGGACAAGGAGGATATCATAAAACAAAGGAAGAAATTAAAAGGATCACAAATCTCCATTTCAGAGGATCTAACCAAACAGAGAGCAGACTTTTTGAAATTCTTATATAAACATCCACGCGTGAGTGCTTCATGGTCCTACGATGGACGCGTATACGTTGAAATCGACGGCGAAACGAGATCCCTAGTGACATACGGATATTCCCACATCGAAAATCTACTCAAAGAAATTACTCACAACAGTTGAATTATTATTACGTGCGACGGTTGAATATCAACAACGACAATGACATTTGCTCAGTCAGTTTGACTCTCACGGACCCACACCGATTTTCTTATCGTATAAATTTATATCTTTACACTTATATCATCAATTTTTTTTTCTCTCTTTGTTATTCTTCTATTAATATAGCTTTGATATACCTACATAAATTTGTTACATCCTTTTGAGAAGGATAAAATATAAATAGTTCATTCTATTACATTCATTATCTTTTCCCATAGATCCTTTTATTTTTTGTTTGTTTATGTGTCTTGGTAATTCTGATTTATTTAACCGCTTGAGAGAATGTTATAGTAACTCACAGTATAATCTCAGCAATCTAGTGGACTGTGACAATGATAGCCAAATTTTTAACCTTCAGTGCCCTTATATAGAAGCAGGTGATATTTCAATTTTATTTGTCAACCCCGCTGACATCCGTTCAAATTTAAATGTACTACAACTTAATATTCATAGCCACGTCAGTAAATTGGACGAACTCACTTTATCAATTAAAAAATTTGCTGAAAACCATATCAAATTGCATGTTATTATGTTATGTGAAACTTTTTTAACTGATTATAATTATAGTTTATGTAAGCTTCCCGGCTATAATTTAGTCGAGAAACATCGCATTTCTAAGAGTCGTGGTGGTGTCGCAATTTTTATAGATGAAACTTTACCCTACAAAATTACGGATGATCTTACTATATTTCACGAAGGAGAATTTGAATCTTGTATACTAGAAATTCCATTCAAACACAAAAATTCAAAAAAACTTATTATAGGTGAACTTTACCAAATCCAGGTACTAATGAAAAGAATTTCTTAGACTACTATATTTCTCTAATTGGTCAAATTAAAAGTGAAAATTGTGACGTCTCATTTGGTATGGATCAAAATTTAGACTATGTAAGATTAAATAACCATAAGAATACAGCACAATTTTTAGAAATTAACCTTATGAATGATTTATATTGCCAGTAATCCTTCGACCTACTAGAATTACTCATACCAGCGCCACATTAATTGACAACATTTATCTAACATCCGATCTTGCTGCTAAATGTTCCAGTGCAATAATAACCAGTCATATTTCGGATCACTTACCTTGTTTTGTCTCTATTGAATACAATACCATTTCCAAGACAACTAAAGAACAGTATTTGACTCGCGATCTAAATTATCATAACATTGAAATTATCAATAATCAGTTATCATCTATGGATTGGTCTCCTTTGTCTTCTCTCGATACAAATGAATGTCATGAATATTTATCTAACACTATTTCATCTGTTTTAAACGAGGTTGCTCCTGAATATAAAAAGCTTTGTAGGGGAAAAATAAGAGAACCTTGGATGACGTATGGTCTAATAAGATCATCTAGAAAATGTGACAAGTTATATAAAAATGTATTAAAACTTGATAAAAAAGATGAACGCTATTTGAATTACTTAAAATATAGGAATAAATTTAACAGCATTAAAAGACGACAGAAGCAGAATTATTATATGAGCAAAGTCTCTTCTTTCAGACAGAATTAAAAAAAGCTATGGCAGTTATTGAAAGACATAATAGGCAAAACAAGTTTAATAACACAAATTTAATTAATGATTTTCAATGAAAAGCAATGAAACAACCAACGATCCGAAAATAATAAGCAATAAATTCAATGACTATTTAACTTCAATAGGAGAATCGTATGCTAATAAAATAACAACTTCGAAGTTCGATTTCCAACATTATCTGCCACCTCAAAATTCATTTTTCCTGTTTCCTACAGACAGCGGAGAAATTCAAAATATTATCCAAGCTCTTCCATCTACCCTTATGAAAATTAAGTGCACTTCAAGTGCACTTTTATGGATAAAGTGCACTTAAAGTGCACTAAATGAACATTAAAAGTGCACTTTATTAAAACAAAGTGTACTTTTGACAAAAAGTGCACTTTATGGAATATCAAAAGTGCACTCCTGCACAAGAAAAGTGTAC
>JAYMFW010026898.1:0-11847 GCA_036785005.1 Tubulanus punctatus | reverse complement strand
TGAGACCTAAATGAGGTATGTACTGTAAAAATTGAATGAATTACAGCTAAAAAACAAGTTTCATTTAAAAACAAATAAATAGGCTATAGTAGTCATAATAGTCACACAGCAAAAGCATTTAGAATTCGAAAACAAAACTATTCATTTAACTCGGCATACTATATTCGACTTTTTGTTGGGGGTCCCTCCCTACAAACACACCGGCTGCGCCAATCAATCAATTTGAATGAGACAAAATTTTGGGAATCAAATTTAAATGAGAATGATTTATTGAGGAGCCGTTTTTAAACAAATGTATGCCTATGTTTAGTATCATTAGCTTTTTATCAACAGGCACCACTATTTAATTTACTCTTAAGTAGGTTCCGGGTAAAATCGAAATTTTCTACCTGTTTTTAATGAGTTTTAACTTGTTTTTTGTTTGCACCGGTTGTTGGTAAATAAATTCAAAATCATTTCCGGGTCCACATGACCTTCACCGATCTAAGGCTGGCCACTACAATTTATTGTTATTACCAACACCAGAATAACTGCAGTCATTTACGAAAATAAACACCTTTTTTTTTTTAAATGGTCATACAAATTTATATTCTGACTACAAGAAATTATCAAAAGAGTAAAAACGATATATCGCGCTTAGAAAAAAAGATAAATTTTATATATAACAACAACCGCCAAAACAAGCAGCTTCCCATATGGTCTAGTGGTTAGGATTCCTGGTTTTCACCCAGGCGGCCCGGGTTCGATTCCCGGTGTGGGAACTTCTTTTGTAATAATTTAGTCAGAAGATGGGTTAGTATGTTTGAAAAAAGAAGTTTTTTAACATTTTCCCAACTTACCAATTTTTTTATGTATTCGATTAGTAGGCCTATTGTAGCGAGTAATATTATGATGATAAGTACTCGTAGCTGGCACTTATCCAAACTTCGGTGGAAAGTCCCAAGATCAAAAGTCCACAATTATATTCGTGCCATTACATATATCTTATCGAGTACGTTTTGTAAGTCACAATCGACGAAAATCACTTGTTATGCGTTCATTTTGTTCCCGGAATTCCCATACATTACAGAGAGCTCTATACCGATGATGGGTGACTCACAATCTTTTTAGTCAATACAGGGGAGTAAAGGGCTGTGGCATTTTGATTACTAATAGCTCGAATCATAGAGGTGGCATAACTGGGAATCAGACGCGTTTATCAACAGATTTTCAAACCGAATCGCACTAGGAGTAGAATGATTTGAAATGGAATATCGATTGATTATGAAAGGTTCTTTTTTGTGAAAATATCAGCACTATAGACTATAGTAATTGGAAACAATTCGTTGATTAATAATCGTTTGATTTGATTGACATCTATCAGAATAGAGGACGTGGAAACAATTAGTGGTACGTAATTGTGACATTTCGATACGGATAATGGTACTATAGGATAGAATACCCGAAACCGATTGTGCGACCGAAACAAATACCAGGCTAAATCGACCCGGGTAAAACCTGTCGACTGACCCGAAGGATATTCCCCGATTTCGATATTGATGATACATATTTAAACAGGATATATATTCTACAACAGTTTTTAGTCAAACACGGATAGCTAAGCAGAAAAGTCGCCACCATGTACAATTCATACGTTTTCACTATGTGTGTAACTTCCTTATTGATAGCTCAGGTAAGTGGAAATATGTATGATATGTTGATAGATCATTTCATAGATTCTGTTAATCTGGTAACGCGTAAAAATTGATTCTTGCTTATCATATTTGTAAATGTGATCAGCTGACAAGGGCTATGGTCAGTCTCTAGTTTTTTTTAGTATATATACATCTTAAAAAGTTAATAATCCACGCAGAGATCCCAACAAAATTGATTACGAATATACGTATTTTTCTCTAACCCTCTAAGCCTGAAACTGATCTCCTCGCGCCCAATAAGACCATGTTTTAACCTGTAATCCCTGCAACAACAGTATTTATCAAATGAATTTCAACGAGCGAGCCGATATTCAAAACTTAACTAAGTTAAAAAATTAAGCGTTTTGCTCAAAACAGTTTTACAAGATTGATTTATAAACGAGTTTTAATAAGTATATATAATCAATATTTGAGCGTCAGAGCATTAGACTAGATTGATAGTAGACTCTGCCTGAATTCGGTGCTGATCAAATCAGTAAACCGATTAAAATTTTCAGAATATTTGGTGGTCGATAATTTTTCTTTTTCGTTATAGGTTTCATGGCCCCACCTGTTTTGTGGTTCTATCATATAATACATTAATTTGCCGCAACTATAAAATTATCTAACTAAGTTGTAGTAGGTTTTCAATAATTAGGTGTTAATTGTTTCTAGGTAATGAGCATTGCGTCAAATTTCGCTGACCAATCGGCCATTGGGGTGATACGTGCGATCGACAAACAGTTTGAACTTGTGGAAACAATCCACGACACGGTAGAGCCAGAACTGAACCACGTCGCCAGCGGTCAAGATAATTCGGTGAGCGATAAAGATCAACCAAAATTTCACCAAGACGAATTAAGGGAACCGCCCGTCAACGCCGCCATGGAGGACAGGGAAATCACGATGAAGTATTTCGCATTGAATCACGGAATTCAAACCGTTGTCGGTGGTAAGAGTACATCGATCATTTGGGTGATTGTCGCATGCGGGGCCAGCGTTTTCCTACTGTTTCTAATCGTTATCATCGCTATTGTAAAGTGTAATAATCACAGACATCGTTCGCCAGTTCAGCACTTGTTCCGCGAAAACAATAATTCATCAAGTTCGGCGGCGACGCGACGATCACAGACGAACCTTGACCTCCAAAGTCCGATCGGTCTATTCTACGCTGGCGGACGTAATGACGACGTTAAAGACGCAGTTTTGTCGATCCCCGGTTACGTTTTCGAGGACACGTCGCTGTTCGTGCGATCACCGTCGATTGACGAAAACGGCAACGTTCTCCGGGGAATGTCCGCCGATTCGGGCATCGCTTCTTCCGACGATGCCGCCGACGGTTGCAGCGTCGATTCGATCGACACGGCCAGTTACGAGACGGTAATTTTGAACGAAAAATATAACAACACAGCGACCGGTGGAAATATCACCCGGATCGGCGGCGATGACGGGCAGCATCATCGGATAGAAGCTGACGACACTTTCGATGACGTCATCAAATCGAAAGAAAGCGTGACTCAAAATTCGGTGGCTATTTTACCGATTGATACGGGCGCGAGTCATCACCACCACCGGCTGCAAGACGACGACTCAACGGATCCCGATTACAGTAGCTGTTCGTACGATAGCGACGATTTACACAGTATCTGCTGCAGCGATCTGTCGTCGTCATCGGATGACGGTGATACGACCAGTGCCGCCGATAACCGAATTAACTACAATTTCGAAAAAATCGAATCCTGGAAAAACTATCTGACGATAACGCCAGCCGAGCTGGTAGAAGATACCGACCAATATCTACCGTCGTCGTTAAAATCGAGACCGTCGCTGGAATTTTATGATTTGATTACACAGGATACAGCCGTATGATATTACGCGATTATGTAACACTAAGCTGAAAATTTTGCATATTTCAGCGTGTTTTCCTACTGGAAAGGCTCATTTGGGATTTGGTATCTCAATTCATATGCAGAAAACAATTTTAAGACTAAAAAACACAGAAAACACAGGATAGGAAATATCGATTATGTACGATAAAATACTAAGTTGAAAGTATTCCAGTTGCCTTTTTAAAAGCTTAGCGTATTATCGTACTGAATTTGTATTGTCAATCTTTTTATGGAAAACCTTCAACGGATTATTCAACAAAATATGTAGATCTATCATGATTCAGTTGAAATGATGTTGCCTTCCACAATGTAAAGTATATAACAATCTATAACAGGCTCATTTGGTAAATATCTCTTTAATTGTAAAATACAGATGACAAAACTGAGAACGATTAGGCTAAAAAGATAGCTTGTTTCTCATCACTCTTCAAAAATTCGCCGCGTCAAAAACTATTAAATTCGCAAATACATGCGATTAAAACAAAATCCACCGGCTCCCGCGGACATTCTCTTTACATTTTTTTAAAATAAAGCAGGATAAACAGTACACCCGCGCCCGAGGGGTAAACACGAGCATGGGGATTATATTTTTGTTATCTCCAGTGTCGTGGCTAATCGGTGCTGGCAATAACATCTCAAGGTACATGTCTTTTAAGACGAAATCTTAAAAATGTCATTCTTAATACCATGTTCATATTAGCACAGATCGTCTATGGCAGGAAGCTAGAGACGAAAAGTATAGTGAATTCTGACGTGCTCACCTTCCGCCAGGTCGACCACAACTCTGGAAAATAGGGAAAACAAAGGGAAGCAATTTTTCCCAGGGAAAACACAGGGAATTTTATAAAACTCTGGAAAACACAGAGAAATGGTTTATGTGATTTTCGCGCATTTTTCCCGCGAATAGGTTATTTCTATTTTCTTGCCAGTTGATGATTACAATCTGACTATGGATAGAATTAGGGCATGTTTGGTCAAATCCAACGTATTCTTGTGTTACCGATCCCTTATAGTCATACAATTTACTTCCGATACATTCTTTGGCTGCATTCTGCTCCTCATCAGAACGCAGGGAAGGTTTTGGTTCGACAGGGAAAAAACAGGGAAAACATAGGGAATTTACAACTTGATGCTTTGTGCTCACCCTGTCCTCGTCTTAGAAATGTATATGGCGTGTGTAATGATTTGGGTTTACTACGTTTGAAAAAAAATTATTTAAATTCTTTTAACGAAAAAGTGCCGCCACGAAAGGGGTGATGAGAATCAAGAGATTTTATAAGCCTTGTCATTTTCAGTGGCTTTTAAAATCTCACACGAAGCTTTATTTCTAGTCAGTAATTAATGTTTTAGCGGAAGAAAATGTTTGATAGTATATATAACTTTATTTCTCCTGACTATCATGTAACCTACCGATCCAGACGGTGGCACCATCTATGAACAGAAAACGACACCAAGACAGATGAAAAATAGAAATGTTTTATTGTCACCATGAAATATCTCTACAGAAGTGTCTCGGGGACTTACTTTTACTTTCTTGATTCAATTTTGAAAAACACGGATATCTCCGTAACTTTCAATTTTAACTGCGTTTCTCCTTTTCGAGACTAAGTGTGTAGAAGAATGCTCGAACGCAGTAAATATCGTCTAAGCCCATTTAAGTTGAGACCATTAATGGACAATTAAAAAATCTCTTTCTGCGTTACTGTTCTAGAAATTCTGTAGACCTTACACAAGATTAATTTTTTCCGAGTTAACCAGTTTTCATCGGTAGAGAGACGCAATAAATCCGTGTATTGTCAAATAAGTAACAATCCCACAATTAAATTTTGAACAATACTGTTTCTTAAGTTTATGGAAAAATATAGAATATGTATATCCATTTATGTATTTTTCGTATAATAGTAGATGACACCCTCTAATTTCGGAGTATTTTCATAATATTTTAACACTGAGTTGGCTTTTCTGGGGGTTTAGCAGAAAAAAACCTCTTTGGTGCATTGTTGTCCATCCATACGAGTGGGAAGTTAGTTGTTTCGTTTCTGCATTTTCGAATGAATTTTGGAAAGATTATTTTCAAAAAAAGTTGATAACGTGACTTCGTGCAATATTCAGGATATTTGTGTATTTGATGTGAAATTTGAATGAATGTTCATTGATACGTGGATTTCCATTCAATAAAGTTTCTATATAATTATATCTAAGTAACATTTCCTGTAGTTTTTGTTTGTACTGGGTTTAAATCTAGTTGCATCCTATTTATGATGTGATCATGCTTGGAAACCGAAGTTTTCAAAAGAAATGAAAAGTTTGTTTAAAAACGTGAAGTAGATATACTAATGAAAATATTTAAGTTAATCATTTTATAATTTTTTCCTGAATATCTACGAGATAGATTTTTACAGAATATCCACGATGCTTTTGATCGTTGAAAATATTTCCAATGATGGAACCTATTTTTTGAAAAGGAAAGTGAAAGGAAACAAAAAATCAAAGAAAACTTGAAGCCAACTTGAGTCTGAGGCAGGCCTCTAGGATGGTGAGGGGAACATGCGATCCACTTCCACTGAGGATATTCTTGCTTGTCTTTATCGTCTTTGGAGTTCTGGACGACATCTATTTTGATGGTATATCTATTAGAAAAACCGTCTATCGTTAAAAAAGATCGAGGATTCTGGTTCAGACGATGGGGGGGGGGGGTGGTGACAGAAAAGGTGAAATCCAGATAGAGTGTATTCATGGATTAAGACCCAAAATCTTAATACAAGTATTTGTGTGTCTGTAGTCTTGATTTGATGAATACTGATGACAGTTTCTGGATAAATCATTTATCAGATAGGTTCATGATCGACATCAGCTGATTTGAGAATCATTCAAAAAGGTTTTATTCATGTACGGATTAAACGACTGATTTGGTTTGATTGGTTAAAATGGACACACACCATCTGATACAATCACTAAAATGGATTCCACACTCCAATCTTCTCGTTAGATGATATTGTATAAAATTCCTATTTGCACTCGCATCTAATCATATCAAAACTGATATTATACCAAAAAAATCAATAAAACACAATAATCTGAGATGATAAATGTCTACAAAAATCAGTAATATATATTGTTTCAAAAACTCATAAGCAGGATTTATTTTTTCATACACTGTATTAATTTTGCATAGTCACCATTCTTCTGATTAATCTTGTTGTCTCGAACTGTAGAATCGTTTCCAAAATTTTTATGTTTTATCAATTCTAAAATGTTTTATAAACAAAAACAAAAAATTCACTTCGTTGTCCTATTCCCTTTTTCTTCCGCCAGGTGAAATCTTTTTGTTGTCAAGTGACTTAGAAAAAAAATGGGAGATTCTTAGAAGATTCTTGGAAGCTACATGGCTCCCATTCGAATCGTCAAAAGAATTCTCCTGACGAATGATTATATCTTTGACGTGACATCATCTTTCTATATTTATCTATGACGCCAGTGATTGAGTCTCGTAGTGACTCAGACGCAGGGACGGTGACGTGTAAAAATATTCCTCGATCACACACCTGATGCTCATTCATTCTTATTTTGCTACCTTGGTGATACATGTATCTTAATGACCGTGGATCAATTTTCTTGTGAGAAGTAAAAAAACACCAATAAAAAGAATTACATATCTAAAAGATATTCTAAGCCTAAAATCCGACAAGAATTTTCATCCTTTAACTGATTCATTTCTCGGCGGAATTACAAGTGATGACCACGTTAATTATTCTCATTAGCTTAAACAGTGAATTCTTCTAGCTTCATTTCCTTTTACTAAAATATTTTCATTGAATATCGATTTTTAGATTTCTTTCAATAGTTTCTTTGGAAATGAAAGTTGTCGTCATCAATTTCACGTTCGTTATCTGCTACTTTCTAACGTCCTTCCTTGTTATCCCGGTTTGTGCTAAAATTCGCTGCAAGGACATTTTGTGATAGTGAATCAAACGTAAACGTGATTTAAATTCCTCAAAGTCTTTAGTTGACGTCAGTGGCAGATCTAGGATTTTTTGCAGGGGGTGACTTTTTCCGAGTTCGTTTGGTGGAGTCAATATGCGGATAGGCCAGAAAGGGGTGGGTGTTTTCAATTTTGCTTGTTCTGAAATGCGATTCCATGGAACAAATCGATGCCATTGCTATTTAGTTATATAGTAATCAGTATGTTTTAGAATTTTGCTTTTCAAAAAGGGGGTTCGACTAGTCACCCCTGTCACCCCCCCCCCCCAGATCCGCCCCTGGACGTCATTAACACATGACACCCGAAATCAACAAAAACATTGTGAAACATCGAGAAAAGATTCTTAACTTAGAAAATGTACAAAAATATCTGCTTTGGTTTAGGAGTGTTTTACGATCCTCGTCGAAACTGTTTTAAGAAACTAGCGTAAAAAAAGTTTTAAAAGCGCATTTTACCACATCATGACGTACTCATGCGTGTTCAGTTTTCGACTAACATAAACATTTCAGTATTTGGTTCGTATTTACATCATTTAGAATAATCTCTCATAGTTCTGGCATAACCAATAAGCATAAGAACAGAAAAAAAACAACTCAAACTTCGCAGTGATAAGAGTGCCTACTCATTTTCGACTGATCAAAAGACACCTGAAAAGCTAAAGTTGGATGGAAAATTAACTTACCGTGATAATGATTTCCTTCCAATAAGAAATGTAACGGAATATTGGGTTGGTATCAATCATTCCTTCCTGATCCAGTCAATTCGCGGGCATGGTGTCTTCCGTTTGAAATGCTCTCATTTTGGCGGGCTAAATTACGATTCCTATACGTATATACGTATATTCCACTTGTGAATTCATTGTGCCATCCACCGATGTAACAAATAGGAGTCACCACGCGTTCGGATTTTAGACTGCGCTTGGGCCAACGCAGTCGCGCCATCTTAGAAATTATATACATGTAAAATATCTGTGAAACATGAACTTCTTTCTTCCAATAGTCGTTTGCCAACAAAGGGAGCTACTGTACTAGTTGCCCTAAAATACAAACGCGGCGACTCCAATTCGTTTACAGTCCCGACAGATTCGAGTAGCCTATACCACGAAAACATTTTCCGTATTTCGTCAGAGTGATGTATTAATTCTTCAGCCCAGTTCCTCTCAAGGCTCCGATCCTTGTTTAGTGGACAAACTCTTCTAACAGGACAAACTCTGTATTGTTCTATCGATAACGATTATGCAAATAACGAAACAAAAATCATAGATATTTTTCATGAATCAATTTCGTTTCTAATTTATTGCCAAGATTTGTTGTATAATATATATCATGATATTTTGCTTATGAAACGTCACTTCGAAATACAAATTTTGTTAAATCTGAAACGTGTTAAGTTAAACGGAGATGATTTTGAAAGTGATTTCAACTTTGAAAAATCCCGCAAAATGAGAAATCGGAAATAGTCAAATTAGGATTTTTTAACGAAACATAAAAAAACGCATAGTGAGTGGATGGGTTACCTCTAGTTGATCCGTACAGAATTAGCCGAAAATTACCTTGAATAAACTACGGGATTTTTCGTGATTTTTAAATGTTAAATCATTGTGTGCAAGGATTGTTTCCTATCAAGCCAGTTTTTAAAGCACCGATAAACAGGCAGGCATATTCGTCGGCATTATTCGCCCCGTTAGTTCCTGAATAACCTGCAACAGAGAAAAAGAAAATAAAGCATGATAAGCATATTCGTCAAAATGGATAAAGCAGTGTTTATTCTCTATATTGGATTTTCACGCAGCGGCACGGGTCACGTTTCACGGATAGATTAATGCCCAACTTTACTTCTGGTAGACGGAACTATCAAAACAATCGGAACCGTCCTTGTGGATCAGAAACGAACCCTGAACGAATCAACACAAAACCATGACCGAAAAAAGCAAGATCGCTTATGCGCCGGGTTTAAAAGTTACAAAATGTCGACGCATTTTATTCGCGATTCGCAGAACCAAGTATAAACATATCGCCGATTCACGATTGCTGGATTCACGATGCGTTTAAGTCCGATCTTCGGATCCGATAAACCACAGAAATTTGATATTATATAATCCTCTTTTATTGTCAATGGACACACGGATGCGATTACCAGATATCACACCCATATGTAACTAGTTAGATTTTCTGACTCCGTATTCTTTATAGTATAATGAATACGAAGTCAGAAAATCTGACCAATATGTACCCAGTTTTCACGATGTATCTGCTTTATTCTCCCTCCAATTATGGCATTTGTAGTGGAAGCAACCCATTGCGAAAATATATGTCCACCCACTGCGCTGGTTTAAATCGACAAAAACCATAGTAAAAATGTTAAATTATAACGTGGGGGGAAAATAAAGTCTTTCACTCGTAGTAGGTGAGAACAAGATTTTCTGTGACGCGGTTTCAGGTTTGTTCACGAGGCTGTTCTCACCTACCGCGAGTGGTCCATTCTATCTATCTACCAAAGATGAGAAACTATTCTTCGCAAATAATTTTCCATTGCGGTACACAGAAAAACACGGCCCACCAATACCGACGCTTTTCAATTTTCAAATGAAATGGCGTAAATTCCAAACTTACCTAATTCATTTCGGTGATTGAAAAGAACTGTATTTATGCAAGATAGTGCAGTACAAGGTTGTGGGCTGGTGCAGGCCATTGTATCATTTGATAAGACTTCGAGAACTCCTTCACATCTGGATTGATTGGTTGGTAGATGTTGGTCTTTCAAGCCTACGTTGGAACAGACAGCTACTTTTGGCATGCATTTTTGTTTGCAGTCATTATCAGCAGCACACTTTGTATCACATATTGTATTCGTTGAATCGCGTACTTCGTCGTGTACTCTTTCGTCCCTCTCAAAATCCTCTTTACTTGAACAGGAGACTTTAGGTAAAAAGGCGTCTGTTGAACAAAGAAAAAACCATTGATGATTGAATACAAATTGTAAGACTACACAGCAGAACCGTCTCCGGAATAGCGCAATCTAGGGACAGATACAGGGAAGAAATGTTGACAAAAAGGGGCAAACTTGCATAAGCAAGGGCACTTTGACTTGACTGTGTGCGAATGTGCTACTACATTAATGAACGACCGTTGAAAAACGAAAAGGGCACGAAAAATAGGCCTACAGGTAACATTGGTCTTAACCGCATCCGCCAGTCGAACAAGACGGAAGGACAATTGTTACATAACGAACGGTTTATGGCTACACTCAAAAAATGAATTTTCGTACAGGTCAGAATATCAAAATATCCGTCAAAAATGACCACATGATCGCATGATTGAGTTATAAGGACCCGTGGTGAAAATAGACTTACCTGATCCAAGAACCAATACCACCAGCAACAGAGCAATCGCGAGAAGATTCATCTTCGAAGTATTCATAGCGGATGACACAAATGAATTGGCTGGCAGCTGAAAATGTTGAGCTTCATAAACCATTCGTTTGCGACACGTGTCACGTAAGGCGCGGGGTGATGATTTTTAAAAAAAATCATCGCAGCGAACAATCATGTAAGTTGGAAAAGGTATGGTTCGCTGTGAGTTTGAAAAGGTTATGTTCCCGGATGTAAAAACTAGAGCCCTTGAATTCATGGGATATACGCTATTTTTTCCACATCCAGGGCCTCTAGGTTTCGAGCATACAACTGATCCAATGGTAACAAAAGGTCTACGTTTAGAGGATTTCTTTAAAACATTCATAATTTCCATGACGACTCAGAAATCAGTATTTCATTGGAACCACCACAGCCTAGTTTAATCATGAAACAAAGTGCCGATTATTTAACATGCAGTTACAGCACCCATCAAAAAAGTTATACGAAACATTGTCTGGCCCAATATTATGGAACAACTGAACAGACAAATTGATAACATGTAGTTCTTAAAATAAATTTACTGAAACCTCTAAAGTGATTTAAGTGTTTTGTTCAATTTGTATTGAATAAAAAAAAAATCGGAAGTCAGGAGCTCTTCTGAATATTTCTTTCATTTTTGTCTTTTCGATTTAAATTTTCTCTGATCGGCTATATCTACACGTTTTAAATTTATCTTCATTAGTTTCTACGGGTCTCTCCAAAAAGATGTATGTATTGGTTGATTTTATTGATAGCAAGATAAATCTTCCCACAGCGGTCCAAGGATGGACATTAGAATTTTGTGGGATTTGATATTAAAAAACATTTTATCAGCTACGAGATAAAACCACTATGAAACGTGGATGAATAGAATAAAGTAAAAATCCCACAATATATGAAATTGAAATCAAA
>JAYMFW010026676.1:0-11858 GCA_036785005.1 Tubulanus punctatus | reverse complement strand
TCGTTTCGGCCGTGTGCTGAGTAAAAACTGGGATGGCCGTTCACTGACGGTTGTTGTAGGTAATTAATCTATTCGGTAAACCCGGTTAATTTTGGAATTGTGGAATTGTGTTAATTTCTGTATCTCAATCTATTGCTGGCCTATTGATTATATATCTATTGATGTCTACTGCATCCAGTTTAAGTCTGCCCTAAATCCAGTTTCAGCTATTAAAGGTGCTACGCCTCAGACGTAGGTGCCATGGTATCTCACACGGTACCACTCAATGCTGTGAATATCTTTTTGATTTATAACAGATTTTATGTCCTATATATAGAGCAGTATAGATTAACATAAACTCTTGGGGGATAATGAACTAGAAGGTGAAATATGAACATGTTATTAATTTTTTTATTCAAAAAATATTTGATGATAAAATTTTTTAATAAAAAGTAAAAAACGGTCTGCCTGATGATATTTTGTCCAAATTCAGGCTTTTTTCCTAAATAAATAAAAAAAAATCGAGACTGCCTGGTCATTTTCTGAAAATTCAATCAGCCTTGAAAATGAGAAACAAGGTATCACTTTTTTTGCCTTAAATAACTTTTTTTTTAAAGTTTTGATTAATGATTCTCATTTGAATGTATAAAAATCCGCCTTTGTCGAAAGAAATTCTTATCTTTTTTATCTACATTTCCATTTTTCTTTATTGAAAAACAATTCTCAGATTCCAGGCCCGTAGCACCCCTCAATATTATTGTGGGGCTCTGTCGATTTCTGAAAATAGCTCATTAAAATCATTGTTCTCTGATAAAGCTGGTAACAAATTTTAATCACTTGTGAATTCGCTCCATAACTATCTCTCACTTCAAGGTTGATTTTCCGAGAAAGCTTGCACACTAGACATGTCTTTCCAAAATATTTGGGGGACAATCATTTTTACTTTTTGAAATCGGATACCGGGCCGATGGCCTGACTTCATAGCTAGCTGAACCAAATCAAAGATTTTGTGAATACTTCAAAACTTTACCTGCGCGAGTTCAAGATACTGATACAGAGGAAACATAATTTGATATTCGATCTAATTATCGTATCAAAATATTTATATATCTTTTCTTCCCTGACCCCTTTATAGTCAATGATTACTTCAAGCTGACCCTAACTTCACTCGGCACTGGTCATTTGAACTTTGCTCTGCTGACGTCAGACCATTGTCTTGTTTAAGTACCGCCCGGGATTTTCACTCTCTTCGCTTCTCTTCTATTCGCTACTCTCTTCTCTTTATTCTCTCGTCTAGCCATCGATAAGGGTAACTAGCCGAAATGACGAGACAACGATCTTCAGTGGTTGACAACTGTATGTTTATTGGCAGATGATTCATCCGCTAATAAACATGTTGTCAGCCATTGAAGATCGTTGTATCGTCATTTTGGCTAGTTACCCTTTATCGATGTGAAAACAACTTCAATGTTATAATCGTTATCATTAATCTAGAGTAAAAATCCTACAATCGATCGTTAGTAGACGGTTGAAGCGTTGTGAATAATAAACGTTTTCGAATTTAACTAATTTCAAAATTGTTCGATTGTGGGATTTTTTTTTTTATCTTATTTTTATTTGCCATGTTAGGCGATCGTTTACTCCATTACAATCTACACCACTCCTGCTGGAGTCAGGCAGGCGGTTGAAATCGATGTGGAGGCCGAAACCTCCGATTTTTTTAAGGTTGATGGACACAAAGGACCACCTCCCTCTTACAAAAGATATACAATTAAAACTCTTATAGCTTCGTACACGGATATAGTGTTTTCTCATCATATATTATTATTATTATTAATATTTTTCTGATGAAACGTGTTTTTTTAATCGGTAAATTTGAGTAAGAAGTTTCAAAATAGGCCCACACAAAAGCTTAAAAACATTTTGATTTTTTAAATTCAAGAATAGTATGTTTTTTTCACGAGCACTTAAATCAATGGCCCGCTATACGCACGGGGTTGTGACCGGTGTCAGAAAAAAAAATTCATTGCTTATAATCTCGAAGGACAAAATCATGTTCGATCTAAAATACACAACAGCAGGTTTTGACATGAAAGTGAGAGGTCGTTAAAAAGAATAGCTGCCTAAACATTAGCGGCCATTTAACATACACCATGTGTTAAGCTGAATTCATACGGTATCGCGTTTAGTTACTGGAATCAATATTGATCACGAAATTTCCTCGAAACGTGATCC
The DNA here is from genome assembly GCA_036785005.1 of Tubulanus punctatus. Lineage (NCBI taxonomy): Eukaryota > Metazoa > Nemertea > Palaeonemertea > Tubulaniformes > Tubulanidae > Tubulanus > Tubulanus punctatus. The sequence continues at coordinate 9,644 of JAYMFW010026676.1, read as the reverse complement.
GATTTTCATGGGCTGTAAAAAATCTAAGAAGGAAAACTTCCTGTGTCTTTGCACCAGTGGCAGATCAAGTGGTCTCCAGGGGTCCGGGCACCCCCTAGGTTTTGAGTGCCCTTCGACAATCAACAAGTCCCTCTGTAGCCTCACTAGGTTTGAAAGACTGGAGAGGTTATTTCGAAGTCTAAAAATTACGATTTTCCCCCAAACTTCCATAATCCCCTCTCTCGTTCGTTGCATGTTCCCGTGCATACCTGCCCTTCACAGCGCGAAAAGTGCCCTTTTATTTAACTGCACCCGGCCCTGACAAATTTCTGGATCCTCCCCTGTGTGCACTGCAGATTTACAATGTATTATGCCAAAAAAACTAACAATGACTCCAAAATCAATTCATGTCTTGATATTTCTTTATGTTCTAAGACGCCGACATGTGGATACGAATAAAGAAATATAGAAACCTCGGAAGTAATTCCTGTTATTTTAGGCACCACCAATAAAATGTTGCAAATAAACTTTCTCGAAATTCACGAATACGATAAGTCTTTAAGGAATGGACCCACTAAGTCGACGCGCGGTTGCACCAAGTAAACGAAATGTGATATCATCTGAATTCTTTTTATGAAACAATATCATGGTAAGAAAGGGCAATACCGTTCTGAAAAGAAATTTTCTGTTGATTAATTTGACATATCTTTAATTCAATTTTTATCATTAGATTTCATGCCGGTTAAATGCGAAGATAACTGCGATCAATCAATCGCAGAAAAAAGGCTTCATCTAACTTTCGCTTCCATTCTCATGACCCCTGTTATCTGCAAGGGCCATGAGACGCGCGGCCACCCGGGAGGCTTTGATCCCGATGGGCAAGACTGCCAAGATACACGATACCTCTTATTACCGAAAATTCCTATAATACCCTAGAATCGATATTAATTTTTTGCAGTGCACAATCAAAAAAAAAATCAAATAGCTTCACCAGGCTTGCGGGCATTTTATTGGATTTTTATTACTGCATCTGAGAAAAATTTTTAAATCAAATTTCGAAATTCGATTACGCAGTCGATTCTAACTAAAGAATGCATTCTTCCACACGCGCGTCACTGCAGGAGGGCGGCTGACTTCATTTTTCATTGGAACAACCGTTCTAATGATTTCCAGTTAGCAAATAACCAATCAGATCGAAGCGATTGCCATACACCAACCGGCACCTGTTACTTATGTCATTAACTACAAACAATAGACTACCTATAAACTCTATATACGTAAATAATTTATGGACAACTAAGAATTCAGTTTCTGAACAAAATACTCCGAAACGGCATTATGCAGCATAATTACATGAAAGGTTCCTGATTTAGGCGGATAGTTTGGGGTTAGTTTCGGGTGACGTCTTTATTGCGTTAATTAAAGGCACAACGCCCAAGCAACCGTAGATTCTGAGCGTTGTATTCGTATTATAGAAATATATTAGAATTTCGTTAGAATGAATCCAAACTTTTGCTGGATAATAGAAAAGTAAAAATCTCCTCCAATCGGGTGCGGTCAAAATTCTGACCAACGGTTGAGAAAAGGTGAGATGGAAAATGATGCCGAAGTGCTGAAAAAGTACGTTTTCAAAGGTAGGCACAACTTTTCTGAACCAATCAATCTATTCCGCTATTTTATGTGTTAGTTAGTAATGGTTTTACGGTATTGACTATAAGAGCCAGCTGACCACGATTGTGCTTAATTTCAGAGCATTTTGAGTGGTTTTTATGCTCAATATTCAATCAATTTTGTAGCCAGATGCATATAAACAACGGCAATAATAAAGTCGTATATATATACCAAATTGTGCACGCAGGCATTGAGCGAATTTCAAGAGTCTGAAACGCATGATATTCTGTATACACGTAATGCCGTATCGTAAATGGTTTTTTCTCGAGAAAAAAAGCTTTTTGTTCTCTAACGACGTAAAAAATCGGTAATTCGCTTTCGAGAATTCGATATCAAACATATAGTCGAGGAATAATGAGCGACGTTTTGTGAATAGCGACATTTTTACGAAACGGATAATGCGTGTTGCGTAGGAGAGCTTTCATTATGGGGAAAGGTAATTATAGCAGTTTAAAATGTTGTGATAATGCCAGTACACACGATCAGTCTAAAATACTTTTTTAAAAACATTACATATTTTTGGGAGATCTCTTTATTTGGTCCGGTGTCATCTTGCAGCACTCTTTCACTAGTCTTGATGGTTGTACGACAAAATGGTCCGAGACAAAATGGTCCTAGGCAAAATGGTCCCTGACAAAATGATCCCCGATAAAATGGTCCCAATGTTGAAATGCGACAAAATGGTCCAAGTACTGAAATATGTGGAAAGCGATAGAAAGTCAAAATAGAAGTTGAGAAAATCTTCTCATTTAATTTATACAAAAAAGAACGATAACCGGTTGCTAAAATCGCCGATAAAATTCTTATCAACAGTATAAAAAATGGCTTAACAGACTAGTTTTTCAAAATATTTCCCTTGATATTTTGCTAACTAAATAATAAAAAACTAAACATTTTATCAGTTGATAATGTTCTTATCCGGTTTGATCTCGACAGAGTGTTTCGTTATTTATATGAAATATTTCTTGAGCCTTTATAACTCATGACTATACTATAAATGACGTGTATTAAGCCTGCAACTCTGCATCACCAATGTTATTGTTATTTCGATGAGGCTTCCATCTGATATTGTGGCCAGCTCCGTTTAAAAACTCAGCAATAGTATTCCGACTTGCAACCCTGACAGACCGTTTCAATCAATACGTTTCTTAACATCGAAAATCAATTCTTTTTTTACTCATTTAGAGACCATTTTGTCGTGAACCGTTTTGTCTCAGACCATTTTGTCCGAGTACCGTCTTGATACACCAAAACCGTCGAAAACTCCGAAATTCTAAATTTGGTATTCATATTTTCAATATGAGACCAGCCTGGGAATTGTTATACCCTAGCACACTAACCAGGAACATGGACTACTTTAGCTTCGCTGTCATAATCTTTATTATCAATTCATTTAACACTGGTTTCCGTAAGATAGAACAGATACATACACATTTTGTTTCAAATATGTGCGACTTTTTCTTCAGAAAATTAATAAATCTCAGGAGTTTTGTTTTGATACTTTTTGTCAACAAAATTTGATGAAATTCCACGGCAATGTTTTCGAGATAAAAAGATCTTGAGTTTTGTGCATTTTTCTTATTTCAACAACTGTCATAATCTTTATTATCAATTCATTTAACATTGATTTCCGTAAGATAGAACAGATACATACACATTTTGTTTCAAATATGTGCAACTATTTCTTCAAAAAATCAGTATATTTCAGAAGTTTTCCTTTGCACAATCCATGTAAGGCCAATTAGATAATGAAAAAAATAATCAAATTGGACCATTCATGACTTCAAGATGATATAAAAATCGTAACAATTCAAGATCGATGTCTAATGATTTCTTAAAAATCTGCTTGAACTTTTCTTCGCAACGAACTGAATGAATATTTCTTATTCAGTGATATGGAGAATTTATCAATATATATAGGAGCAAATTAGATTACATTTTTGTTTTCGTAATAATGTAGGGAAAATTCTACAAACGTTCCACTATTCAAAACTTCATATCCATTATCATATTACAGTTATGGGACAAATTCAGATATTGATACGAATGAAATCTAAACCTTCCATTAGGTCAGTTCTCTTTTTTGATTTCGTATATATATTTTCCATTTTTCATTTCAACAAATTCATGCAACGCCGATAAGTTAAAGCTGGTGCAGTGTTTTATAAACATTTACTGTGAGTTGAATGTTTTTCAGAAATATTGTATAACACGACTATTATGACTCTTTTTGCATCAAGGTTTTAGAATTCCATGATACAGTTACAGTTTTTAACGTTATTGTAATTTTACTTGGATCCTCCGTAAATCAATCGAGAAATATTCACATATGACGCACAAAGCTCTTCATTGTTACACAATAACACACATTTTGATATTCAATAATTTGAATATAGCATAAAATGCATTCATTGTGTGTTTAAAAGCGTCGCTAAAAATAAAATTGTCGAAAATCTAATTGACAAAATTATGTTTCTGTCGATCTAACATGTAGCTTTGTTCATTCTTTTCGAAATTATTCAGAAAATGAAAAATCCAATACATGTTTATTTACATCTTTCATAATGGAGAATTTTCCAGCAAACCTGCAGCAATTTCGATGTTGTTAATGTTATTTCAAGTTTGAGTCATTTTCAACATTCAATGCAGAGTGATTTGGCCCATTATCCTTTTTAAAAAAATTTTTGACTTACCGGTGCTATAAATGTATTAAATTCGATCTGGCAATAAAATAATGGATCATTTTGTGATTTTGTTGCATCACCTTTTATGAATTAAAAAGTTGTGGAAAGAAAGTTACAATGTGATATAGTATGAAAATTACTAAGGGAAATATAAGAAATAACAGTAAAGGTGACATGGGCCTAAATAGCTGTAAATCAAATAGGACATCGAGGTCTCCTATGAAAATGCAGTAATGAAGATGAGAGATGGAATGGTTATGACGATAGATTAAAAAATTATATTTTTATAGCAATACACCAATAATCATATAGGGAATATGACACAACACGTAGATGGAAAAGATCCTGTATGAAATACAATATAAGTTGATATTATTCAGCACTCTTTTTTAAGAGAATAGCTTTTTGACTTGATGGCCATTAGGCTGTGTTTGCCAGACAGAAGGTACTCTCTACTTAGGAATGTATTGTTGAAAAGGGTTGTTCAATGGGGTAATTGTATGTCCTTTGAAAATTTCTAGATTAGAATTTTGGATCTATTCTGAAATCCGTATTTGCGCACCTCAGATCTTTGTTAATTCTTTATTTCTATGAAAAGTAAAAGAAAAATGTGGATATAACATCAACATTTATCAGATTTCTTGCTTCTGTTCGTAGATAATAATGACATTGGGACACCATTTCATATATGCTTTTCAAATTAAGCCTTTTTTACTTACTGTACACGCAATCGGGGTTAAATAGGTTAATAAACAATTAACAATAAAACGATTTTGAACTTTTTCGTTTTACAACCTTGTAAAACTAACATAGATTTTACGACAAAAATATCCGTACACTCCATGTCCACTCAACATCCGTCGAATCCCCCGGAGACTCTCCATCAGAGTCCATTCGTTGAATATTTCAAATGAATTATTCAATAAAGTGTATCTTAATAGACGGTTAGTAAATTCAAATACCATAATTGGTTTGAGGGCCCGGTGGTATACAGCGAATTGCAGGTCAAGATCGCGGACTTCAGTTACACGTCTGCGTATATTCTATACTACTGCTTGGTGCTCTTTTTTCATGAAATTCGTCTCCGGTTAATTCATGATTTCTCGAGAAGTCAGTCATTAATTTTAGTATCTTAAACAATACATATGTTAGCAGCAGTTTGTGTTTTAAAGAACAGATGTTGCCAAGAGGCTCTCGCACGCAAATGTCAACGTTTTACTCCCGACATACGACATCGCATGCCTTGAACAAACACCGAGTCTTTTGTATTAACAAAATACTAATGAACTCCAAATGACTGACGTACATAAACAAAACGACAGAACTTAGGGGTAAATTTTGAAAATTGAACGCCATTCCCAAGCATCTGGAACAATTTTTCAAGTATAGACGAGTATTGAAATACTGAACGAAAAATTCAGCCCTCGAGTAAGGTATATCAAAAAGGGGAGAGAACCTTTATTTTTTTTCCAACAGAATTTATTTCAGAAATGTATGTTAAATACCGAAATAAATAGTCCTGCCAAGAAATCATCGACATGACATGGTAAATCGGAAAGATATTAAACAGTATATCAAAAATACATAAAGATCTCGAGTATGATGTATAAATGGTTTTTTAATGGGTTGTTCGCTCTGTCATAAGAAGACACGGATTATTGAGATCGAACGATGCTCCTCCACAATTATTTCTATCCCTAATATCATCGATATACCTTGGAAAAGCAGGAAAGAAACATCCACTTCAATCTTGCATCCGAAGATTTTGTTTTCCTCTGTTCCTTTGCGGTATACAGATGGTGATAATGGTTCCAATTTAATCTTTCATATAAACTTGTTGAACCATACAAAGCGCCAAAACAACTAAATACGATATTCATAAAATATATCAAAAATATCTATAAACCGTTCGTAAATTTTTAAAGTACATGGTATCGAATTTGGTGATAATGTCTCCAATAATGGAATATTTGCCCACATCAAATGCTGATTTTTTTTTAAACCAGGTCGTTGATATCATTTTCTCGTTTAGCAGTTTTGAGTTGATTTATTCAATGTTTCTCCTAACAACCTGAATATTTAATTTTGGATTTCGACGAGAAAATGGATACTTCGTTGTAAGTTCAGTATTTTCTTAACTCGATACAACATCGACCCAGATAACCAGTTATTTTAAGCCCAGCGCACACCTTCGCGATTTATACGTATCATCGCTTCATCGCATGATCTGTACTCATTATCGTAAAGGTGTGCGGTGACACCCGGAGCCGATTTCACCATATCATCGCATGATCGTATGAAATCAAACTCATTTGATATTTTTGCTTGCGATGATGCGATGAAGCGATGATACGTAGAATCGCAAAGGTGTGCGCCGGGCTTTAGGGAAATACCTCATTCATTAAATTTAGTCTCCTGTTAAATCGGAGCAGCTAAATGAAAAGTGTTTTTGGCCACGTTTTATACAAACTCGGATATTAAATGTGTTTGTTATACATGGCATTAAATATGTATCGAAAAATCTACCGTAATGCACTATACGTTTAAGAAGGTTTTTCAGTTGTCGAAAAAACTTTAAAGCTTTCCAATCTTTCTTATGGTATAATAAATGTGATCAGATATGGACAAATAAATCGCAGAAAAGGTCATACAAACATGAACGTTTAATTCATTAATCAATATGATCAATTTCCTGTTAAATCATATAAGGCGTCATATGTAGTTCTGATAGTAATGTCAATTTACATGGTAATGTTTTTGCACCTGTTTTTACTGAGAATCAGTCAATTGGCATTTTTTTTAGAATGAATCATTGCAAAATACTGACGGCTGGAGAAAAACTAACTTGATATATATATGACGAATGAATGATTACGTCATGTGTTTACTAAGGGTGATTACACCGATTCAGGGTTCAAGGCCGTCGATTTACAATAATTAACCTATTCTAGCGAAAGTGCGTTTCGAAAAGACAAAATGCATAGCTATGTCTCAAAGTGACCAGGCAGGTCGTTATCTTTATTTCCTTTTTTTTAAAAACTCAAATTTTAAAATCCATTGACCCGGCATGTATTAATCCTTTAAAAGAAAAAAAACTTTTTTCGGAGAAGTTTAGAAAATAGAAACGCTATCCAACCGTCCATTCGAGAGCTGGTATGTCGATATCGGAATTCATCTCTATCAATTTGCAGACGGCAATTTTCAGAGACCCGGCGCTATAAAAAAACAAGGCATCGTTTTCTTTTAGCCTTATTCTAATTTTAAATGAAATGAAAGGACCGCTGAAAAATAAGTTCATTTCCTCTATGTCTTTTGATCGTCTGTAATTTATCCTTCTCTTTAACTTCTTGTTGCTCGGCCCGACTGTCCCAGGAAGTTCACCAACATCGTTTACGCCACCTTCCCATACATGGATTTTTTACAAGGTCTTTCTTGCGAGGCAAATTTTCGACATGTTAAAAGTTATCTTACGATTCAGGCTCGTAACCAGCTTTTACATGGGGGGTGGGTTCTTTTTTAATCGAAACGGAACTACCGAGCGCCGAAGGCGCGAGTCATTTAACGCGAGCGCCGTAGTTCGAACCCTCCTGCGATTGTTCACGGATTAATTTCTCCGTAAATAACTCGTACAAGTCCTTAAGTATCGTAAACCACTCACAATCCGTAAACTGCTCGCAAGAATCGGCAAATGACTCGTAACAATTTTTTACAATTATGATATATATTGTGAAAAGATTAGGGAAATGTCGTAAAGGTGTAGAAAATCGTAAGAACTCGGTAATACTCCTAACTATTCGTAACAACACATAAACATGTCGAATAAACATGTAAAAAGCTTGATGAATAGTAACATTCCAATGCACTCGTAACAATCCGAAATAAGCTCGTAATGCGCTCGTAAGTTGCTCGAGTCGTAGTTGCCCCGTTATAACTCGTTACAAATCGTAGAAATTTGCCGTAAATAAATCGTAATATACAGTAACAACAGTTGAATCAGTCGTGAAAGGTGGCCAAATCGCAAGGGTCCGTGCATTTGTGTGATCTGTAAGACTCGTAAAAAATCCGTGTATGTGAAGGGGAGATTAACGTGAATAAACTTACTTTGATTTTGTTGATTTTCTATTTGTAGGCGCTACACGAGGTAAAATCACAACCAATGGAGCTTCAGAGGTAAGCAAAATGTTCTTAATAATAAGTTTCGGTGAAAAAGTTGTAAGGGTTTTTGGTGACGAGAAATTGTATTCACAAAAATTCTTGATATCAATTTTATCAATCGTGGGCGTCACCATTTCTGGATTTATGGGTTTTTTGTTTTTTATTGAAAGATCTCGAAAAGTTGTGTGAGATCCCTAGATTTTCTGAAAGGAAGTAAATTGATTTAGTTTAGTGTCGATTCTATGACAGTTAGTGATATACATTTGATTGACATGAGCTAGCATAATCTTAAACGATGCATTTCATAAACGAAGCATTCAATTTACTCTAAACTCGCCGATTTAAGACCGATCCATTATATTGACGGCATGCCTACGCAACTATTGCGTCACTGGCTTTGCATTATCTGTTCAAAATTGATTTGTCAATCGGTCGCCAAGGGCATGTCCACTACCAAAAGAGAAATAACGTGGCACTTGACTGAACATAGATCCGCAGAATGTCATCTTGGTTGAATATGTCTTTTCAATGTCGTGGGCGGCGAAGTGACATTATTGAGGGTTTGGTCTGAATATCACGAACCGGTCTTAAATCGGCGAATTTAGAGTATACTCTAATCTCGCCGATTTAAGACTGGTTATTATATCGACGGCACGCGTACACAACAGTGTGTCAGTGGCTTTGCATTATCTGTTCAGAATTTATGACGTTTGAGTCATTGTCAATCGGTCGCCAAAAGCTAATGTTGCACATGATTGAACATAGACCCACAGAATACCTAGTTGAGGGCTTGGTCTGAATATCACGAACCGGTCTTAAATCGGCGAGATTACAGTATACTCTAAATTCGCCGATTTAAGAACGGTTCGTGATATTCAGACCAAACCCTCAATTATGTCACTTATTTGACTATGATGTCAGTATTTCCTATACATTTATTATTTTAAGACTTCATGTTTTAAGATGTTTTGATTGAGATGAATAGCGATCCCGTAAAAACTAATAAACATCGTTTCATCCCGAAATAACGAGCTATAAGAAATATCCCACTCACGGATCTCGACTTAAATGTCGGCTAGTCCCAGATTCTCGGGCTATAAAACGGTAATCCCGTGTTACGTTAGAGCCCCCTTAGCCCTTCATTTTATATATGTC
>JAYMFW010026675.1:5257-24139 GCA_036785005.1 Tubulanus punctatus | reverse complement strand
TAAGGATCACTATTCAGAAATAACAACCATTATTGTTCCAATTTGGACAATGCTGTCGTCAAAAATGAAGGCACATTCATCGGTTATATTTTCAGGCCCAACAATTCTGTCCTGTACAATGATCGGTATTTTTAAGTAAGCTTCAAAAAGTAATACTCCACACATTGCATAACCCATTTTACACAACCATCTCGCATAAAACAAACATTCACACACTGTACACACCGACAGGCATTGTTTTTACTACTTATCAATTCTCGCATTGCAACAATGCCTGGTGGCTTATAATCTTAAGGTAATCTTCTTGGAACTATGGAAAAACAAAAGACCCGACTACTGTAAATAATTCCACCAACTGTTATAACTAAAACTTCAAAACCATACATAATAGGGTTAGACATATGGTACCTCACCTGCGGGAAAAAAATTATACATGTTGGAATGTAGTTAGGAAGTACGTAAGCTTAAAAAGATCTGACGGAATATATTCACATATTGAGTTTTTGCCAGTTGCTACATTTTCTTTATTGCTAGTCAATTGTAATGGGGGTAACAGGCTGAGGTATGTTTATTTGTAAGACAGAGTAAAATATTTTCAGCAACAGGTGCGACTGTTGTGTCTTAAAACATTTTACATGTCAAATGTCTATCAATTCAGTGGCAGACAATGAAAATGAAGTTGCGGATGGTTTTACAAACACTTACGTACAGACTAACTAGACAACAACAATGCAGATAACATATATATTTCAGTAGCTTCCCACAATGTATATACAACCTTCTCATTTACATTTCAGGTTTGAAAGGAGCACTACTGAAGAAAGCTGATATACAGAATGAATATGCATACCTGGGATGCCAACTTGGATGGGTTTTGGAATACGAGATATGATGGTCTTTATCATACAACTGATCAGGCCTACGACTGGAAGATGATAAATGTGGACTCGGTGACAGATTTGGTCGTTTTCGATCGCGATGTAATGGCGGAATAGAGCCCTTGGGAGCTGGGCTAGGTGCACAACTTCCACCACTGCTACTACCACTGCTTGCTACACTATTATTATTTGCTTCACCTGCAAAGACAAAAAGGAAATTCAGGAGTCTGATTTATAGGCATTCCTTACTGTATATCTCAATGTCAACAATAACATTGAAAATAGGAATGACATCATCATCATCATAAACAACAATAACACTAATGGCACTAAAAACGATATGAGGGTTATTGCAACTTCATATATATATATATATATATGTACATGTAAAGCGCATATCATTTGACAATTAAATAGCAATGGGATACTTTTGTAAAGCTACAATAATTATGCAGCATAATATCCTACCAGTTAGCCTTCTCATCTGGGGACAAGTTATACTGGTGAATGATAATGGCAATCAGCCTTGCATTATGAAATTAATTACTCGACTTAACGAGGTAACTAACTGTACATTGCATCACATTGTCCTCCATCCTCATAAATATTCATCCATTACAATTCTCCGGCATAATCAGTCCGATACGAAACAGTTATAACTAGAATGTTTTCTCTCTTTTGTTTGAATTTGGTATTGTGAGGAAAATTATATAAATGGGACCAAAAATGACATTAGGGATGAAGCTGACTGCCTCATTCATAAAGCTAGGGTTGACTAAATGATACCGGAAACCAAGCACCAATCATTGAGCGTGCATTAAAGCTAGTTAATTCGCTTTGCAATGAGCATTAATCTTGATGTAATTTGTTCAGGGTCGTCACTATTGGCCGTCATTAATACTAATAGTAGCGGCGGCAAATTGCTGCCGGCGTTCTGATCATCATCATCACAGGGCATCTATTAATGGCTGCATCCGTAGGAATTAATCAGATGAGTCTGAATAACCAGTCGAGCATAAGAGTATTGATGCCGTGAATAAAACTGGCCATAAAAAGGGCGAAACCATTGATTTCACAACAAACAGCATCGTTATATTGACTTAAATGACGTAATTTGGCTATTTTCAATGGTAAATGTGGAAGTGTATTCTTCATCTGATAGCAATACCATTTGGCTAACATATTCATTAGAAAGTGATCACAAACGAGTTTCCAATATCACTTTAGCAACTAACATCTATTGATGAAGTGGTGGCATCTTGAACTTCTACACTATCCATATTATTTGAGGACACTTCACATTAATACATCAGAAGAGGCTCGTAATCAGATCTGGTCATTGATTACAAATATTTACATCTTTCTAATCAGCAGTAGTTGATGGAGTGCTCAGGGAGATGTCGAACTATGTCAAATATTATTGATCATCTATTAATTTCTGAGCATTTTCGTCCTCCAACATATCCCCATCCATCAATAGTTCTACGATAGCCTCCATAAACTTCACAGTCTCTATCTTAGCCCGGGAGTACACGAATAGAGGATTATAATGAAAACAATTTCTCCTTCGGTATGACAATTTTCTAGACAACATTTCCTTAGATGTGCAAGGAGATACAGAACATTGAATTCACATCTGTGGTGCAAGGAGACATGGCACTTTGTCACGTATTGAACATTGATCGTCAGAGATGAGCTTAAACACATCTTTCCATTATTCGCCTCTCTTGGCTACGATTTCTCCATTTACTAAATCCGTCATAAATCAAGCAAATTCGTAGACGGAGCTCGTATTTCCCAACGGTATATCTTGACCAAACAAACCGACAAATACTCGTGACAGCATTGCGATTTGACTACAATCCGTCAATGGTGTCTCAGAATACGTTGTCAAACGCTGTCGGCTCTAATTCTAACCGCATGGCTAGTGCGCGGAAAATTTCCATTTGTTAATCATCTCAACACGGCAACCAGATCAATTTTTCAAATCACGAATCAATCGCGAGACGGTCTTCAGGGATAATGGCATCAAGTCATCGTGTGTTTGTCGACATGACACATACAGATCACTCGGCACATTTTTTTTCTACTGCGTAGACCTCGTTCAATGGCAGCCGGAGATATATGCTACCAATTCATAATGCATTCACAAATAAACTGCTTTATGATTGAGCGAAATACTATAGGGCAGGGATATATGGGAATCCAAGTACATGATGATGGCATGTATCCTAACATATAGGTGAAAAAACTGAAGGTACAGAATTGATGGATTTAAGGCATGATTTAAAAAAGGTTTTTTCACAGCGGAAATATGTACTGGCATCACATTACAGCGAATCAGCGGAATAAGCTCTGCATCTATAAAAGCGATACCGGAAAGACGATAAATTACGCATTAGCTACCCACAGAATGGGGCCGCGAAAAGCTGGATTAATGTGCTATACGACAAAAACTGGCAGCCGACATGCAAACAACATTACAACTTAATCCAGTGACGAATTTGTGAATAAAATAAGATTGATGATGGAGTATCCGACATTAAATCCAGTCATTGTCGATGACGACAGATCATTACAATTAACGATGTCAATGCGGAAATGAAGAAATGTTTGACTATGAAATGTCGAAAACCATTTCAGTTTTGACACCATCTATCACTGCATAAAGTCAAGTTTTACAGTGTCGCTATTTGACAAAGGAAAAGTCTGAATGCTATCTTTGTGCTGTCATCAACAGATAAGTTTGAATACTTACGTTTGTGGCCAAGTGTTAGAATACTATCTGAACCATTTTCAGATACCTGTAAATATACAAAAATACAGAAACGATTAGAAATAAATCAATAAAATTCAAATCATTAAGTCATGGGTAATATCATTTACATATACAACACACAACATATCCTGAAAGTAATCCAAATGAAGTTCCATCAAGTTGAAGATTATGAACTGTTTACATAAATGATACCTAGACTGCATGTCATTATGTAATGAATATCAAATAATTTTATCACCCAAACAGATGTATCATAATTGAATTCTGAGGCTTGAAAATGATCCCTTTTTTTACGATGACTTTTCATTTCTATCCCACAGCAAAATCTTGACGGAAACACAAAATGTGATTATTACATATCAACTGAAAATCCTGCTTAGTTAAGATAATCAATCATCAGATCACGCATGTTAAACCGGCATAGACAATGTTGAATGCGTTGACTCACGACACGAACATATCCTGCCTACCATAAACTATTCATTTCAATAGGAAATACTGCATGTCGTAGCATCTTTCATATTATGTTCATAATGAATACTAAACAAAAGTCCACGTGGCAGGTGCTGCAATAACTACTTGTCTGATAAAAATGTACTGCAGTGTCATCAATAAAAGCTATGGTTTAATTGTACCAAGTCGATGTTCATAGACGGAATAATTTGATCAAATTAACTCAGTTAGTATGCTGAAGGTTTCGATAATGAATGACGATCATGAACAGTTGTTGGCAAATAGTTTAGATGTGATGGTGAAGGTTGATTGGGTATTACACCAACACATACCCAGCTGACCTTTACAGGATGAAATGTTCTATCTAAAAGAATCAATGAATAGGGAACCTCCAAGAGTAGGTACTTGAATGGGTTGATAACAATGTTCAGGTGTACAGCTGATATATAGTACAAATTGATATCAAAACTAATTGAATTATTGGGACAGCACAGCTGATGTAGCAGCACAAGTTTTTACATATGTATTTTTGGTTTTACAGATAGCATCAAAGATCCTGCATATCCATAAAGATGTGGGAGTAGTGGAAGATGTAGTGACCTATATAATACAGGAATCACTATTACTACCATTGAGGAAGGTTATAATAAGATGTCTGAAACTGGATAACAGATCACTAACATTACAGTAGCACACCAATGATTATACATTCATCATGTGAAATACCTAAATCCAATAAGATGTAATTACACTTGCCAGATAACTGGGTACATGAGCTTTCATTAGCATTCACACCCGATCATCTGACACATTACAATAAAGACTACCTTCAAGAATATTGTCGTGTTACCAAGATTAGCGATCCATCACCATACAAATCAATAACTGAGCAGAATAGGCTCCATTTTAAAAAAACCGATCTGAACAAGCACGCATAGTCAACATATATTAGAAGTTTCAATTTCAATATGTTGTTATTACGGAAGCCGATATAATCAATGATAGAACTGTTGCGAATGATCTGTTATATCCCAACGTAAACACGCATGTATTTCTACACATGATATCAGTTACATTCACGCTAAAAAACGCATCCAATTACATAAACTTTCCAGTTCTGAATCCAAGATTTCTTTATATAAACAAAGAACACGGTTAAACTAACAATAAGTCAACAGTTAATTAACCAGGTGAGGAGATCATTGGCATATCTCCCTTATCATACACAGACAGAGATAAGAAAGTAATTCGCAGCTTAAAGAAGTGGAGGCCATTGTTACAAAAAATATGGATGTTCATAAGATGGAAACTGAGAAGAGTGAGCCGTCGGAAAAAATGAGGATTACTAAGAATATGGCAGTTACTTGATAAGTTTTTATACAGTTCATGATTGAGGACGAAAACTTGGTTTGATGGATGCAACTTCATCAAATTACATGCAAAAATATGAGATGTTCATGGGCTAAGATATTTCTTATGTGGTGCCAACTTTTATTAGAGGGTAAAAATGAAATACACAACTTATCCATCTGCCATACTCAATTCCCTTCTACAGAATAAAAATCTTTCCAGAAAGAAACATTGAGGACCATTTTCATAATTCAATCAATAGGCGTATTTCATAATTATCAAAGAGACGTTTCCTCTAAAACAAATCCCAAATAAAAAAAATCCCATTAAGTCATCATCCTAACATTTTTATTGCACAAAAACACATCAAACACTTAAAGAAAATAATGCCGGTATCATTGAACTCCCATATTGGCAATCTATCCACGATGTATGTAGATTCATACTCTTGAGTGTTGTAGAGGCCGTCTGGTAAAAGAACATTTACTCACCAATGATTCTTTCATGACCATGAAACTTTTCTATTTACTGGTTATTTCAGCAAAAATAAACGTACAATGAGAAATGGCTGCAGCATATTTTCGAACGGCCGGTTGTCCTGTCAGACTTGCACGATGAATGCTTGAGCCCCAAATGTCCAGCCAACAACGTAAACATTATGTCATGGCAATTTGGTATCTTTATGAAGCCTAATTGAAAAATGAACTCCAAGAATAGAAAAACAATCCATATGGTTTGAAGGGTATGAAGAACCGAAGGCAATGAGTGTAGCATGGTTACACTGAGAGTAACTACTGCGAAGATACAGAGACCTCAGGTGAAAAATTCTCTGAATCTGATTACAAACAAAAATTGGATAATTTCTAGTACAGTGGAGAGGTATAAATATGCTATCATGATGATCCCACGGCTAGCTTCTGGAATAGTGGTATTTTAAGTAGAAACAAATTTGCACTTTCACCTGGTGTTTTGGCTTTCGCACCAACGGATACGATCAAAACCCTTCAATTACTTAGCAGCATATCAGGTGTGACTACAAGTATAGTTAATGGTTTGAAGGGTTTACAGGCTCCCCTCTTCAAGTATCATTCAATCTGACATATACCAGCTCCACAACCCACGCTTTTAACATATTCACCACTTATCACCGAGATAAACTTATTGCTTTCTTCAGTAGATTCATACGCGTAAAAAGAAGAGAGAAAATCCGCAAAAGTCTCACATCAACCCTTTTTTTCCTCCATAACAGCAACTACTGAAGAAGTCCCTGAAGCTTCGGCTTTATCCAATACTGCTAACAATATTCATTGATTAAAAGTTGCAAGTATATTGAGGTTCTTGACACCAAAAAACCGGATGCCTCTCATTGATCATTTGAAGATGATATTGACATAATCACATCTACATAGCTCTGAAGTGCATCTACTTGTTAAGTGGTAGTTTTATACGGTTGATGCCAAGGGAGTTGCTATTTCAGGATCATACTCATATCCCTACAGGCTTTTAGTACTGAATTACAAACAAATAAAATAGTTATGTTATTCATGATGTACATATAAAGCAAATCAAAAAATTGTATCTGATAAGGACGAACTGCATCTGATTAAGGAATTGACTGATGACCTAACCAGCCACAAATCCTCCTGTGTAAAGCTGGAATATCGAGCATAATCCGAGTCTTCCCATTTATCTATCTAATGATAATCCAATGTCCAGCTTGGATGACAAGATCTCACTGAAGGGCAACTCGGCTCATTTGGCACAGATTAAATTGATTTGGCGTCTTCTTCGCCAAGCCAATAAAATGACAGCAAGAGTGCCGGCATACCGGGGATTAGGAGATTTCTTACCGTATGTGATAAATTATATCACACATGGTATAAACAAACATGAAACACTAAATATCACTGGTAATTATTGATAACAGTTTTTTCAGTTTTAGCGAAACGTTTTACTCCCTTTCCATTAACTATGATCTCTTTAAGTGTTAGATTGAGGGCTGAGGCATAAACATGAGGTCCTGCCAAGTTTCAATTGGTCAGTGGTTATACAACTAGAACATAAAGATGCCTGGTTGATTTTTATCCTTCATGGGAACTCTTGACTCGGGATCTCCCATGAAAAAAGTAAGATTACCGGGTAATGCGCAATAGATACGTATTGAGAGATAAGAAAACTGGAGAAGCCATAGGGAACCTCGAATAGGCTACTGCTGTGGATGTCATAATCGACATTTGACCTGATAGGAGATAATAAACTACTTAATCTACACCACCCAATACCGTGGATTCTCATGATACCTTGGATAGGCAGCAGAAAAATGCAATGAAAGAAGATATTGGCAATGGGGAAACATTCTCCAACAATCATTTCGCTAATCTACTTATCGAGTAGTATGATGAGGATATTGCTTACATGAAAGTATTTACACTGATAATCTCGAGTAGACCTGTCTAATGGCTTCCTAACATATCAGACCTGTAATTGAAATGAACTGACTGGTATAACAACATTTACCTTTATCATGTTAGATTTCCCCGAGTAAATATCGCCTTGATGATTAAGTAAAGAAATGGCTGGCTGTATAAATAAAATTCAATGCGGTTCAAGCACGTAAGGTGGAAGCCACTCTAATCCTAGTTAGTTCATTCCAAGTAAATTGATAATCATGAAATATCCAACAGCCATTTAACTTATTTGGTTAAGATTTACGGAATTCACAATTGTTTGTCGCCAGTCACTGCATACAACCTGACAGAATTAAATTCTCTTAGATTTGAATGTAAGGAGCATTCACTTGAATCTTATCATGAAAGTGAGTTTGAGAAACTTCCAGATAGCTACACAATCCATCCCACCCACATACAAAAATTGTAGGTTTATCTCAAACATGTCAAAGTGTAGAACTATTTTCTCACGTCATTGCCTTGTAGCACTAAGCAAATTTAAAAATCTCAAGATATTGTTGTTTGTTAAGTAGTGAACTAAAACTGCATTGATAACAATGATTGAATTTCTTCCATTTCACTTGAGATTGAGCAATTCAAGAAATAGTTCTGCGATAGCTTGAAACATTAAGTTCAAAATGCTGCTGTGCAGCAAAATCTAAGATCAGTTTAACATCGCTTAATACAAGTGGCGTGGATCAACTTTTCAGCGGAAATGGCTTGATGCCAAAATTGGAGAATCATTTTCCTGCCATGAAAACTTCATAAAGATCATGAGTAATAAAGTAACATACTAAAACATCATTGAATTACAATCATGACGACTGCCAGTCAAAAATTGCAGACCATCTTCAGGATTATCAGAGTCAAGGTTGGAAAAACAGGAGTTATCTGACCCATAACTATTAATTAAGAGGTGATAAGATAAACTCATCAGGCTTGTACTACACTGATTACAGGTAACACTTAGCACATGTTTACGCATGAGTAGTCTTATGAACTGCAATACCACTTTACCAGCTGGGAGCTGATTTCAACAGGCATTTAGTGTTTTTACACATAAGTTATTCTCACCTGAACCAGCAGAGGTACACCATCAACATGGCCAGATAAGCAGCACCTGGATCAGCATGCTTGTGCAATATGGGTAGGCACATAATCCTCAGCCATAGGAAAGTTAAGTCGAGAGAAGAGCAGCCATCTTGACAGAGTTAACTTCTTGTCAGTTTACATTCAGGTGCAAACTATCAATTATCAGCCAGGTATCAATGGCACGGCAGCTTCAGCAATATATTTCAGTCAGTTTATACATTTTTCATAGCACCACACAGCCAATTGTTTCGTGATCAAGCTACTGATGATCACAGCTATAATATATTACTATCATGGCTGATTAGTTCAATACTGCATTCCACTAGCTTCATAATCAAATCATGGCTTTTGGAATTCTGCGCTACCGCTGTGTAATAATGATCACACGTATAACTAGTTATTAAGCAGAAAGAGTCATGAAAAAATTCATAGTAGGCCTCATCATGTCTGGCATGAATAGGGAAAATGTACCAGTTTTACTGATTATTGGAAATTAGAGAAGGTGGAGCAATGGGAGAAAGACAATTTTTCCACCAAAGAAGTTACGTATCCGGTGAAGCCAAATTATAAAGAAAAAGATGAAGAGTTGACGAAAAATAGATAAGAGATATTGATTATAGCATGTGATAGATGTATGTGGACGTGAGTGTATTTCTCAAGGAGACTGAAGTAAATCACAGGGTGATTAGGTATCGCTGAGTAAACCATCCACTCCTACGATGACTCCTACAAGTAGGTGAGATTCCATCTACAAGTACTGCTACTGACTCTTCAACGACGCAATAATGCCGAGTATACCATAATTAGACTGACAAGCCGGGAAACCTTTATCACGAAATTGGCTCAATTTGAGCCGAGAACCCTCTAATCGGTCAGAATTCTGTTGAGGATTAGTATCTATGATATCAGTGAAGTGGTTCATCTTGACCAGGCAGTGCAAGCAAACAGTGCCCACAATCATACTAACACCACATCAATACTGATGACCACTACTACTAGCTTCTTGATGACCTTGAAGTAAGCTGTAGCCATAATCTATCATCACTTCGAGCGCAGTAATTTTTATCAAATCACTGTGTGGCGTATCATCGACAAGGAAGCCGACAAGGAAGCCGTCTTGCAGTGGCTCGGTGCATCGAGGTGGAAGTCTTTTCAATTTGATTTCAAACAAATTAGATCAATAGAACATGAAATGTCATTTCTCGTTGATGGAAGCCCTTATCAAGCGGGTAAAGCGATGAACAGATGATATTTCACACCTCCTTGAGGATTACACATGAACTAACCTTCCGGAACATAAACCAGAGTTCTTTTATTTTCCCATTTCGTGTCATGTGAGAGCGCTTCATCGGTTCAACGGATCGTGTAAACAATCATGTCGCTGCTGCAGACGGTGACTCATTACACTTCACTAGCTTTCCAAGATTATTAATCCCATCTCAAAGACGACTAAATCGGTGAGAGCATTTCAAACACTGGAGGGCCACATTGACAACTTTATTCCATCAGTCGGTTTCATTACACTTTTGGTCAAGGATGATCATGCCTCGTTTCGCAGCAATCATCAGCAATTTGCCGGTGGCAAGAGAGTGCATAGGGACCAAGTGAAGATGTTTCAAGCAGAACGATGATGGCTCTTTGGCATGTCATCAACACATTACGGTGTGTCAGGTTATTTCAATGGTTGAATAACTCACCTCCTCGTCTGTGTTTGTATCTGATGAATTCTTTAATGAAAATGTTGTTTTGTGTTCGACTCACTAAAAACACTTACCCATTAAAGTGTCTTCATTGGTTTCGTGATCGATACTACAGCTCACGAGGAAAAAGAAATTGGAGAATGTCCAACCGATTTCAGAATAATTCACTAATTGCATGAAGTGACGATGGCGTATCAAGTTAACCATCCAAAGATTTGAATGTCATTGATAACATGGCTGATATTAAACTAATACATTTTTCGCAGCATTCGTGACAGGAGTATCCAAGACGAGAACACTTGCACAGCAAATTATTACCACTCGATGCGTAAAGTTACCAAACATACAAACCTAGATAAATACAGATCAAGAGCACTTGACTGAATTGTTGGCGAAAAAGTGCCAATTGAAGTGCACCAGGAAAGGCACAGGCTTTATATGACTCTTCACCCTTCAAGTTATGGCTAGGATATCTCGTTATTTCCCGGTTAATTGCTTTTGCCACTCAAGTAGCCTTCATCACTGTGGCATGTCTTCCACTTATGGTGTCGCGAAACAGGTCAATAGGATACTGGCGATGCTGTCGTACACTACAGACACAGTATTTAGGTGGTTTGATAACCAGTTCAAGCATGATTTTACCAATGGAGTCTCTGATAACCTGATGCTAAAAATGCCACTTCCATACAGCACTCGAAGCTTGTAATAAAAGCACATTCATCAAACATTAATGTATCATTCAAGAACTTCCACCAGAACAGCATAAAAAAGGAATTACCATGATTGAAAAAAGAGGCAGGTATCAAGGAATATCCCATTACAAGAATTGTCATTATGTATTCACATTTTTAGCTGTACACCAATTTGAGACAACTCATTACATACTGTTCAGCCATGAGCTTTTCAGAATGGAGCAGATGGATGGACGAACACCACAGTTAGTGATAACGACTACAGACAAGGCTAATAGATGCCTACAAGCACTATATAACATGGCATGTCCGTTAATACGATGACTGATCTAGTCGTAGCTGTAAAAGAAAATGATTCTTCTCTCAATATCGATGCTGGGTAATGTAATATACTTGCCAAGTAATTGAGTTGTACCAAGCAGTCTCCAAGACAGCAATTCATATAAACCCGCTATTGTGGGCAGTTCTCATATAGCGCTCTTATGAAATAAGAACCAACTGCTTTTCCCCATCAAAATGCTCAATAGAAATCCCCATATTATATACATGTATATTTTCAAAAATACATCAATAGGATATTTTGTTCTACGTTTAGTCTTACATTGTTTATCTGAAAAGCCTTATATGTATCATATGTTTGTTCTTTGCTATGTGTCAGGAAAGTACTATTCATCTTCATGTACAACTTCTATTGTGATAACGACAATGTATAAATGAAGTAACTCGCTTTAGAAAAACCACAGCTGACTATGTCATGTATCAAATATATCATATGGGACATCAGTCATAGAATGGGAGAAAATGAGCTGGATTAGTACGTCGCTGAAATCCCCCAGTTGGGGTATTAAATGAATCTTATATTTGGGTAATTCTACCATGCAATGCAATTGATCTGCGTGCTCCCAGCGTGGCTGATTACAAAAGCCGACTACTTGCAACTCATGGCTCCCCAGACTACGATTGTCGGTGATTTCGTTACTGTTCTGATTAGTCCAGGGAGAGGAGACAAACCGCTAGAGAAGTGAATAAAACTGGTGATCATATCCACACAAGACGTTGATGCCCATTGGGACGTAAGGACTGATTGATGATGGCTTACAACTAAAAGCTATGGCTCTCTAGGGGAACATGCTCACAATTTCCACGAACACACACAACGAGTTGCAGTATCAAAGCTGAATCTGACTGTGAAGGATTTGCGATGCGTTTAAGTACAGCTTAGACCAAAAGCCATCACGATAGGGCTCACTGGAGAGGATATGCTCAAATAAACAATGTATAACTATTCACAAACAATATTCTTTGAACTAAATCGAGCAATACATGCTTAAAATAATCAGTTATTGCAAAATCGAATATCCCAGCGCCAACTATCTTCAGGCTATGACTTATTTTGTTTTTTGTTGAAATTGTTTTTGACAAGTATGTAAGCAGCACGATGCTTGTGAGCATACTGAAATCAATAAGCCCTAAAACCATTCCAATCAATTCTCATAAAACTCTATTACGTTTATTGAATGATCGAAAAGTTTCAACACTTTCATCAAAAACATACGAAGCATTTCAAAGAAATGGAATAGAAAAATGAATCAGATTACCCATCACTGGATTCGAAATCTATGAATAATAATTGTTGTTTAAGTTTTTCTACCTACAGCTAAGGTGGGGCCCTCAATGGCATATTAAGAGGGAGGCACAATAATAATTCTGAGGACAGACATGCTTCATTTTACATTAAAATTAAATTCAAACCATAGACACTGGCATGAAAAAAGCCTTCAGGAATAAATTACATGGTATCAGATAAAAATCATTAGTTCCTTAGGTATACTAAAAAAAAACGATTCAAATTTCATAAACAGACAAGATTCAGCCATTTTGACAGGTTTCAATGTACACACAGCTCAATGTTGTGAACATTTGTTTATCAAAATGTGTTTTATGTGAAGAATGCTTAACAATTTTGTCCAATAACCTAATCTAGCAGAAACTATAGCTATGGTAATTACCTTGTTGATACGATAATTAATCCTATAAATCCACTTCAATTGGATCGAATTGCTAAATATTCGGCACTAATATCTCAACTCCTTTATGCCGGTTTAACAAGAACGTGCATACCTGACTAACTCCATAATATTGTAACACCTTTATGAACTGCAGCAGCGAGCGCACATGTGAAGGGTGAAAACTATTTGAACAGCCTGTGTGGTGTGGTACAGTTAAACGCTGAGCAAGATGTCAGAATCAGCTAGCAGACACTTTACCAACTGAACAAATATTGCCACAAAATCAAATCGATTAATGATGCATCACCACAAAAAACTATATATACACACACACACACACCCTGGATATCATCAACAAGTTATCTCATCAATTAATAAGGTGCAACAGACAATACTTGACCGGCTTCAATCTAAACCCCACCATTCCAGTCCTCCGTATCTGATATCCCTAATATTACAAAACAAATTACTGGCAACGACGAGAGCCCTAAAACCTACTGAACACGCGGAGAACCATTTGCCGTAACACATTGGAGTGCACTCCGAGAGCTATCCAGTCAACATTGGCAGAAGTTCGAGTGATCACGTTTTCAATACTGTGTACTACATTTCGTCTCCGGCAGAAACACTCAATGCCCGCGAATAATAGACAGTTAACACACACTAAACACATAACGTCAAAAAATGCACGCCGTCCTACTACCATTTTTTCATTTACGATGTGTACCTTTTGAAACCTTGATAAATGAGGCTTGACACATATTGTATGAAATGAATAAACTTTTCAATTATCGGGTATTTCAAGTGACAATCAAGTGTAACGCTTAAAAAATATTATGCATAATACAAGGGGGACGCTGTCACGTGATGCTTATAAGCATTAGTAGAAGCTTTTCAATAGAATCAAACAAATCAGATCTTGAGGAATGTGTCTAGATAGATAATATACAAGTTCAATCCAGTATGAATGCGAACGAGGAGCTTCCAAGCGTGAAACCCGATACAACTACATATACTAGAAATGTGCAAAAAATACTACGCAAAATCCAATACGAAACGCCGCTTCAATTTATATTTCATTCGAGAGGTGTTGAAAATATCAATTTATATCATATTAATACGGAATGAGAGTCTACTTCGATATATTTCCATATGACACGAAACAAGACTGTCAGTGCAAATGTCACTAAGTTGATGACAGGCAGTCAGTCAGTCAGTCACACACGGCAGGTTTAGAAAATCTAATCCGATAACATATTACTAAATTGCGGAGGGAGATACCGCCCAGGGCACCGAGTAAATCCTATTTTGTATAATTGTATTCGACGTCGTTGATAATGAAGCAAGTCATTTGAACCGTGAATAATTCCTTAAAGGATACGGGCATTCATTGAAGCCGCGAGCGATGATGCTAGGCTAATTCTTCAGATTACCAGGCCGGCTGCTAATACACCGTTCTAATCTAATCAAAACTGTAATTTCACTATGCCAGTCTACAGCCCCTGTGTGAGCGTATTGCCAGCCCACACGTAGCTAATGTTATCTGGTTAATTACTGAGTAATACCTGCAGAGTTCTATCATAATTACCTGCGCTGTCGTTAAATGATTGAATTTCAAATAAATTTTCACTTTCGCTTCTAATTATTATTGAAAGGGGAGGTAGTTTATGACAATGTGTTCTAACGGTGCCAATCCATCAATTAATTTGTGTCGAACAACCGTAATTGTGACAATTGAATCCATCAACTTTAATTGACAATTCCAACATCAAACATCCATTAGTTTAGCAGCCAAAATCAATTGCTCCCGAGATAGAAAAAAAAGAATATATCTTCCTTAGATATTTCCACTCAAATATCCAACATGATCAATGAATAATGTCTAGATAGTGTTTTCATTGCCGAAATGCAAAAATTTGAAAACCATAGCCTACACTCTGTGTGACATATTCAATGATATAACAGCTTGAATTCTGATGTCCCACGACGATAAATTCTGAAGCCCAAGGCAGCCGGGGAGACCTGTCTGTATACCGGCATTGTGGATACCCCTGGGAGACTTCAATAACCGCGGTTATGCCTGTAAGAAATGCTCTTAGATACGCTGGTGAGATATCGCAGTTTGACCCCGCAGCGAGAATTGTCGTAGCAGATGACAAGATCACTATCTATAACATAATCATCGTGATTGAATACAAAAAGATCTCCCGCCTAGGACTGGCGATATAGAAAAATAATACCAGCGCTACTTCAACATTTTCAACAGTAAAACCTTTATGTTTTATCGATTGATATGCTTACGACATAAAACTGCACTTTAAACATATACTTAACCACGCCACGTTCACAATCATAACACAACAAATGAAAAAGTCACAACGATGATTGATGACGGTGAAGCACTCATAAAGATAGTGGAAGCTTGCTCTATGAAAGATATGAAAGATAAACGCATGTCTCTTTCGAGATCACTTTCAAAGTAGATTTAATCTAATCGAAGGTGTGATGGCATCAGAGGGCAGGTAGAAGAGTGATAATAATTGTTTAACCATTGTCAACTGGGAGTGTACACGTAAACTGATAGCACTCATCTATGTCACATTTAAGTCGATCTTACATCAAAATCTCAACGACAACAATAATGAAAGGCGTATAAGTTTACAGAGCACACAAAGCAGAGCTTTCAAACCTCCAACCTTTAAACACCAAAGTGAGAGTGATTATGTTGGAATATGCCAACGGGTATAATTCAACAGGCCTTTGTGCTCAATTCAGCCAGATAGGAAATCACATTAATATCTCACAAAGTTTCCTACATCTATTCTGTCTCGCCTCTTGGTTCACCCTTTGAACGTGGCGTGTCATTCAACATCAGTTTCAAAACTAATTAATAGATAATCGAAACCAACAAAAGAAAATGCGAGCGATTATCAGTGTGTTTAATCAGAAGCTGACTCTATGAGAAAGGTTCAGCTGTCCATTAATAACCAAACAAAACCGAGTGGAAATTTGACCGCATTCAAATACTTCACGTATTCTCTGACCACAGAAATCTCTTATGACTACATGACATGCACACTGTCAGATAATCCCTTATGTCAAAACTTATCTACTAACGTGAAGTGTTTCTCTAAAGCTCAAAAGCTGCCATAGCATTGAAGACACGGAAAAAGACTTAGTCATGCTCAGAACATCTCCTTAAAAAGGTTACAGTAACACAGAGCATCATAGTAGATGTCAATGACGAAGACAACAGATATGTGAACCAATACTGTCATATGCCCGGCTCTACTTAAAACAATTGTGACCAAAATCCACAAACACATGCGATTATCTCACTAATGATAATTAATGATAATCGCTACCAATTACTAGATGTTTACCACAAGCATAAATCATTAGCATTAATGATATAAATGCTTTTAACACGGTAGGTCAGTTAAGAGATCATGACGGAAAAAATATCAACTTGATAAATACAGCACTATCTATTCAAAGTAAAATGGATGACCTTCAGATGAATACGTGATACCAATTAAGTTACATTTACTTACCAAAACATATGTCTGGCATCCATGTTAAAACTAGTTAAATATATCCTAAATAAAGTTCCGGTACCAGTGATCATAAATCCTTCTTCCTGCTAATCATAAAATTGAAGATGACGAAATAAATCCTTTAACGCGTCCTCGCAATGTCAGTGTATGTAAAATCCTCGTGCGCCACTAAGCCGAGAAATAGATCGTCAGCCTGTGATTTATTCGCAGCTACTACGTAATGTTCAATGTCGCTTGTTCGACTGTCATGCGAGAGCCTGCCGCTGAGGCGATGTAATGTAATTATCTGACGCGCCAATCGTGCAAAGCGAACGACGACGCAGTAAAAGAGAGACGTACATGTCAACCAACCAATTAATGAGACAATAGCTCAGCCTTTGGTGGTCTTTTATTTGTACGCGGTAATCATTGTGGATGGCTACGGGGTCTAGTCACAGTTAGTGCCCGATAACAACTGCAGAGGCAGCACGGAACGAACCAACTGAATTTTATCACGCGCAGGGTAGAGCTTCTTTACGAAAGCTATCAATTTAGAAGAAGAGGTATCGCAGTTTCGTTAGACAGACAGTAGCTGATCTATGTGATCTCATTTCAATATCCAGTCAACTGTACGTTTTAATTTCCTTTCTTGTCAGTATAGCCGAACCGAATCATCGATCGCTGCAGCGCCACAGTAACCGCACACCTCACTGACTAGCAGCCTGCACCTGCGTGAATAAGCATTACACGCGCCCGCCGGCGCAATCGATCGCACAAAGTAATGTGTCATAATTAAATATACATGCTAATGGCCGTACAAAATAGGATCGTCTTCTAAGTGTACATACCACCTCCGGCTATTGGGCACGAATGAGTAGACGCTTAGCTGGCTTATGCCCAAATATGCATGAACTGAACTACTGGGTGGAAAAACAAAATTATCACCAGCTGAACAAGTCACAAGCACTCAATTGTCAAGTCACAGTAGGGACTAACCACAAGGTGAAGGTCGAATGCGGAGACATGAACACTCATGATTTAGTTAAGGGCTGGTGTCCATAAATTAGAAGTATACTCGACGACAGCTTAATGGTTCACGACCATATATACATATATGTTACCAAAAACACTTTCAGAATGTAAAAACCCATACATTAGGAACATATATTGCAGCAATAGGAGTAGGATCAATTCAGCTCTTATATAGTGTATCATAAAAACCAGTGAATTCCTACTAAAACATCACTTTGCGTGCAAGAAAAAACAAGCGAAAAATGAGACTTACAAATGGCGCTCTGGTGGTTACAATCAATGAGTCGAAAAAAGCACAATGGCTGCAAATTGTCCCAGTATCAGGGACCTCATTAAGTGGTGAAATGTATTGCTATAATTTCAGGTCGTATCAATTGCGATTAGCAAACACTTTTCGGCAATTTATCCAAATCTATCTCAACAACGCGTAATTGCATGCGTAATTTCGGGACAATTTGCACGCATTAAATGCAATCTCGCTAAATGCGAGGAATCATTGTTTTCAGCAAACATTTCTCAGTATTCTTGGGGGCACCTCAGTTCACCATAGATAACAGTCCATGATACGCTTATCATATATTCATAACTGATATCATCTCCAGCGAGCATCAAGCTTTTTTCATGTGATACAAGAAAACACCCTTTCGACATAGAAATCTTGCAAAAAAACTTGTAAGATGGATAAGTAGTGGTACAGAACAAGATACAACAATTCTAAACAGAGATCTTCTTGGTGAAAACAAGTAGGCCTAAATATAGCATGTTAGAACTGATATATAGCAAGGGAGCATATATATATGTTAGCTTTGATGAATAGTATGTTAACATGGATATGTAGTATATTAGCACTACTGACAAATATCATGTTAGCACTTGCATTGACAAATAACATGTTAGCATTAAAAATAGCAAGC
>JAYMFW010026009.1:0-11875 GCA_036785005.1 Tubulanus punctatus | reverse complement strand
GTCCACTTTCAGGCCGTCATTTTTACAATAGTACACAATATATCCAGTTTAGCAGGGCTATACGGATAACTTTTGATAGGGAAGTGCGATAATGAAAATGTGAAACCAATTGTCACAATGTTTTAAAATTACTTGTTGGCACATTTTATGGCATTTTCTTCCAAAACTTTCAACAGAAGACTAGATTTTCCAAGACTTTTCCAGGGCCTTGAAAACAGTTTTCATTTTCCATAACTTTTCCAAACTGTATGAACCCTGTCTCTGGTCCATTCGTATGATGACTGCAGGAAAGACGTCGTAAAAATGTTAGAGTCCATCTTTTACTCCCTTAACTAAATTCAAAAAGTAACAAGGAAATCTATAGAACAATTACAACTAATAGCAACTTTTATTACTATGCTTATCATACATGATTATTTCAATAAATGCAAAAATAAAATGAAACAGGTGAATGAATTATCAAGTAAGATAGTTCTACTAAAAATCTACATCAGCCCTAGTACGGTATATTACTGCAATTCATGCAAAATACATCAGTTAAATGGATCAAAAACCAGGGTTACAAGGATAATGAATTAATGTAGTAGAATAATGTTGATATAAACCCTATGGAATCTTTAAAAGTGCACGAGAAAGGATGGGAAATATATTTTGAAGGAATGAAAATACCTCAACTAGTGGACTGTCTGACTATCGATAATTTAGTCCACATGGAATAACCACGTGAAGATAATTACCCCCTTTTGATTGCTCTACGGGAACATGATTTGAATATTTTAACATTCGATTGCTGTCTTCATGCTAGGAAGTTTCTACAGTCAAGCCCGCTTTATCCGGATCGGTTTTAGCACCTAATTCGGACTAATATTCCGGTCCCTTTTGGGACATAACATAATTCGGATTTCATTTAATTCAGACAAAATTTGCCAGTCCCAAGTGATCCGAATTAAGCGGGTTCTACTGTACTAAGCATAGAGACAGCATAAAATAATGTACAGTAATTCATTCATTAAGGTGCAATAAAGATTGAATTGAATTAGAATGGCAGTCTTCGTTAGTTTTGTAAATTATTCAGGATAAAGGCAGCCATTTCGAAATCTTCTAACACATAGGATTCAGATTTCTTCCGGCTGCTCAAAAAATAATTCAATATCCAGGAAGAGTACAGCCGAAAGGGCCTTACTGCCCTAATTCATTGCAGTGATTCTCATAGGATAATGTTGTCAAATAACATAATATCGTTTTAGCACTTCATTAAAGGTTTTAAAGAATGATGTCAACTTACACGACCCTATATATTTTCTTTAAACTGTGAAAAGTCAAGAACAGGTAAAAGAACATAACATGGTGATGACACCATAAACACATTGAAACCAACCATTTTTGTTGAGGGTACACATATAAACACCAACAACTGAAGAAAATCAGACAAATGAGAATGTTTTACATTCATTCTAAGGTTTTCCAAAGTCATGTAAAAAAATTCATTATTACAATAATTTGTATGCAAGGTTTCCTTCATGTTAATACCGGTAATTGTTTTACCATATACCATTCAGAAATTCAATGGGCAGCAGTGAGGAACGTCGTGTATGTGTTCTTCAAAGGGGGTATATATTTGTTCAGGCTAACCTGACTTGACATCAACCAAAAGCTAGTTGTTACTGTTCTGACTGACAAAGTTGTGGAAAAGGGAATGAGTCCACATATAATTTAATGTGGCACCAACTTTCAAGGAGGCGATGTAACTTATTGTGATATCACTTTCAAGGAGTTTAATGGAACTTATTGTGATATCTATTTTATCATTGTCACTTTCAAGGAGGTAATGCAACTTGACAATTTCACTTTCAAGGAGGAAATGTAAATTATTGTGATATCCATTCAACCATTTTCAATTTGGATGTGATGCCAACATTATCATCATCATAACTTTCAAGGAGGTAATGCAACTGAATGTGACACTTATTTCATCATTTCAAGTTTCAAGGAGGTATTAGGCTTTTATTCATATTTCAATCTGTGTAAGCGATTTGTATTTTGCTATGTCGCTATAACCAGAACAGATTCATGGGTAAGCATTCTTACAAGTTGTATGAAAGAAGGTGATATACTTTTGTTTATCGGCACACATAAGTACAAAGTAGCTATAACAAGTACAGATTTGTGGCTACATATTTTCATATTTCATATAAGCTTTTTTCTTTAATTCATTATCATTCTAGTATGATACACTGTAGTTCTATAGTATGTAAGAATTCTGAGAGGTACATACGTAGTAGGAATAAGTAATAACCAAAAGCATGTCAAAATATCCTTTACAAAAGGAGGGAAGTCGCAGACACCCAATATTCATATATTAGTATGTCTAGCTACGGTACTGTAAGTCACAGCTAAAATATTTTGCTTCAAACACATTTTCAGATTAGTATTTCTATGTTCTATTACTTTCATATCAAAATTGCAACCAATATGATGACTGCATGAAGGTTTGCATTGGTACACATTGTCGGGCAGACCATTTTGGTACATTGCGCAGAACGTGGAAGGATTCGCACGCTGAAGAGGACCATCTTAAGATATATATTTTTGATATAAACCAAAGTCTAGTTGTTAGCGTTATGACTGTGTTTAAAGAACTCATTTCCTCAAGCGAACTGAAGAAGGATATAGGCTAATCACTGAATATTATTCAAGAGAGGGGGAGAAACCGTTGAACTGCTATCTATATGATTTCCATATCCTGTATACTTGACAGATCTTTGTAGCAAAGGAACAACCAGTAATATCATGTACACGAAAAATGTACACAAGATACACACCGGATACAATTTTGGTGTACATGTATATCTATGAGATGCTCATTTAGAGCAAAACAATTTTATGGCACTGACTGCTTGATTTTCCAACCCCATTGAATTTGAAAAAATGCCAAGAATAGATACTATCATAGACTTAAAAATATAAAACACTAATGTATTACGCAAGACAAATGAAAAAGTTTGTACAGTAGAGTACGCATAAGTCGGATCACTTGGGACCTTTGAATTTTGTCCGACTTGTGAGAACTCCGACTAACACATCGATTTTTGCATTAGAAAATACAATTGGGACTTAGATTCTTGTCCGACTTAAGTGTAAATCCGGCTCATACAGATCCGACTTATGCGTACTCTTCTGTATGACGCAAAAATTGAAAAAAGTTTCACAAGTGATAACAAACACTACCCCATGCCACAAGCCCATCACTATCCAACTGGAATTGTTTTAAGAATGAATATTCACAAACACCAATGGTTGTTTTAGCTATCCTTCAATTGGCTTCAAGACCCCACTATTGAAACCTTTTCTTTCTCACATGACATCACTTCTTAAAATCACAATTAAATCCTTATACAGTAGACTCTGTCTATAACGGTGGAGCTGGGACCGATTAAATTTTACCATTATAAATGAATACCGGTATAGCTGTAAACGTTACCAGCAAATTGAATGAAACTGAGATAGAAAAGTTTTAAAGAATTTCACCGGTTTGAGCGGATTACCGGATTGAGCGGTACCGTTATAGGCGGAGTCTACTGTATTACCTCAAACCAAATATCCTTACAGGTTTATTTTTATCGGGGTTGGACCCAGAGACAAATATTGACCATGTTACAGATCTGAAAAGAGCAAAATGAAATAAACGAGCGCCAGGGGGCACCACAGCCAGCCTGTTTTTTTTTCAAAATGAAGAACACATGTTCTATAATTGGGGCAGGCAATTTCCAAGATAGGGGTAATGATCAGATAATGATACAGCTCCAATCAACGACTGTTATGTCACAGTCCAATGAGTTCTTGTATTATAACATTGCTGATATAGGAGCATAGCGCGTGTAAACTTAGAATTATGATTTTCGTTGTTCAAATGATAGTAGTAGACTCATAATCTTTCGCTATTTTTAGAAAATCGTTTATTATTTTACGAATTACGTTTTGAAAAACAACACCATCATAACCTCTGGCTGAAGACGTAATATGGGGCTTTAATTATCCATGTGCTTTTTAATCAAAATTCGCCAAACATGTGAATTCTTAACCAAAAGGAGAGTCAAACCAAAAAACTAAGCCTCCAGCCTAAAAATGCATTCCAAAGAAATATTACCCAGTGGGGGATTCAAACCATAAATGATTGTACACTCGACGTATTTTCACTGTCGAAAATCAATGATGATGACCAAACATGATGAAGCTATGGTCAGCGCGTGATTCTGCATTCTAAACCAATAGTCGAACCAAACCAGGAAGTGTTATCTTCAAAATTTCGGAGTAAGATATTTTGGTGAAACAGCTTCAAAATGATTGACAGTATTTTTTCTAAAATCAGCTTCCGCGGAAATCAAGTTTGTATTGGCACATTTGATTATTAGCCGAGACTTGTTTAATAGGCTGCTACATACTCTAAAAGGAGTTCATTTGGAATGTATTTAGCGATATACGCCTATTGCATATAGGCTCAGCCTGTGGCTGGCTGAAAAAGGGCACAGAGGCCGTATCTCGCAGGTGAAAAGGGCGTACCACAAGATGATTAATAACATTGACTTTTTGAAAGATTTTCCAAAAATTTCGAACTACGTCAGTGTCACTGGCGACATGGTCTAAATTTGTCCCTGGTATGCATTTCCCTGAGATGGGAATTAAATATCTTATTATGGTTAGAAGATCTACCAAAAAAGATTGCAAACACAAATACAATTTCTACTAACCCATTTAGCACTAAAGTCAAGACATCAGGTAAGGGTAAAGAATATGCAGCGATTTAGTCAGATTCACTTATGGTCGTGTGGGATTTACACTTATTTGAAGTGTATTTCACCAAATGAAACTATTTTAAAATGCCGAGCCTGATAAAACCTGTATGAAAAAATTGAAAGAGACACTGGCATTAATGAAAGTGGTATGTGCTATGGTCAAAATATTCAGTGCCCTTCTTTATTGATTGACAATGCAGACCTGACTACCCCGAAAATTCAGTATTTTCATCAGTATTCATTGGATCATTTCAGTATTTTTCAACGACTTGAAAACAACCATTCTCCTAGTTGCTGGTTTTCTATTATAGCTCAGTAGCTAATAAAGATAATCGAACTCTGTAAACGCCACATAAAGATGTCATTATGGGGAATCTATTCATATCTTATTTGATTAAGGATATACCCAGTTTTGAGCGAAGCGCCACCTTTAATGTACCAAAAACTAACCCATATACAAAATATACTAGTACACTAAGCCCTGGGGACATGGACTAAGAAAACCCATTATCACTGCTTTGCAGCTATATTTGGGTTTAAATCCTGCTAATAATGAGTCCAGTTCCGTGATTTGAAGTTGTGGTATTACGCAATGCTTTCGCCAGTGGAGAATAACAGCATCATTTTGAGGATCTAAAGATTGTTCCTATCATGTTTGGTTGGATTTTACAGCAAACAGAATGACACTGAACGCTTTAGTGAAGGTAACCCTCATTCACGTAAGTTATTAAAAAATAGGAAGTATGGCCAATATTTTTTTTGTAGACCATTCCCCATTCATTATTACAACAGTCAGAATACCATATGTGTTTTAATGAACAACTCAAATTGAATAAGGAAAAACCATTCTCTGATAAAGTGAAAGTATATCTTTAAATGAAATTTATAGACGCATATGCAAATCTAAGTTTTGCAAAGAACAAAAACTGTCAAAAATAGGCTAAATAAAAAACAAGGACACTGCGTCCCAAAATATTTTTACAAAAACAACAAAATCAGAAATTCTTTGAACTGTAGCTATCTCTTATAAAAAAAGTATTAGATTTCACATTAACATAAACATAGAAAACATAGGATTGTTTGGTTATCATTACCAAAATTACATAGAGGTCCTCTTTATCTATTTTTGTCAAAACCTAATAAATAAATCGACCTTTTTAGAAAAAGGCCATATTCAGGCATGTGATATGAGTTTAGAATCAGATATCATTGTTGTCCTGATTAAATCAAAATATCATTTCTTTCTAGATACTACTAAAGGCAATTACCACCATTGGTCCAAATTTTTCAAAAATT
This sequence comes from Tubulanus punctatus, assembly GCA_036785005.1. Taxonomy (NCBI): domain Eukaryota; kingdom Metazoa; phylum Nemertea; class Palaeonemertea; order Tubulaniformes; family Tubulanidae; genus Tubulanus; species Tubulanus punctatus. The sequence continues at coordinate 5,786 of JAYMFW010026009.1, read as the reverse complement.
TTAAGAGGGTCCCATTAACTGAGGAAACGCTTAAAAATTACATAAGATCCCACCCAATAATGACATAATCACAAAAAAATATTGCAACAGACAGCTACCTAGCTGTATCATTTAAGTACATAATAAAGAATTTTAAGAATTTTGTACATTTTACCAGTGTGCATCACACTTTTGACCAAGGTTTTGAATTGCCATATTGCACGTGTAGAGTGCAATATATGAAGTACCAGTATATCATAGATTTGCATACTGAAATCTGTGAAATAACTAATTTTATTAAGTTTTTGTCTCCCAAAGAAATTTCCCAAGATAATCATACTAGATTTGCACATTACACCGACGATATGTGACATTTGCCAGGGTATGTGTAATGCACTCTCAGTGCATGAGCATGTTCCCATTCAAACCACACTCACTATCATAGCACAGGCTTACTTTTCATATGCTAAGCTCCCCAGAAATATTTATAGCGCTTAGATGATGAATGGTGTATACTCTACACCTGTAAACATTAGTAAGATTATTCAAACTAATGGGGCAGAATTCACAAAAGCATTTGAAGTTAAACAGGCAGGTACTTCTTAAAAATGTGACCATTAGACCGTAAATGCAGTCACCATTTCAGGAGCTGTATGCAATAAAAATTCTCAAAAGCCAGTGATCAAATTTGAATTAAAGAATAGTTTCGAGGGTATTTCCTGGTATGGGTGCAAACCCTAACTGGCTTTATTGAGAACAAATATGCCTGAATTGGATAGTGGCCCAGATTCGACGAAGTTCCCAATGTTAGAACTTAATCAAGATAGATTTTCAAAAGTTGTTCAAATCTAAATGCTTTTGTAAATTTGGCCTATGATGCTTATACAATATTGCTATTAATAAACATATGAAGTAACAAAAGATATAAGAACAAATATCTGTAGAACAATTAGTTCTTGCTTTTTCTGGATTTCAACTGTTTCAACTTTTCCAATTCGGCCAAACGAGCAGCAATTTGTCTGTCTATCTCATCTTCATCTTCATCTGATTTGCTGCATGCCTGCGCTTCACCCTTCTGTATCAGATAATCACCTAGGAAACATGATTCATGAAGGTAACACTTGTTCTATAATTTCTGTGATTGTTAAAATTGAATGTTAAGACTTCTGAACATCTTAAATCCCCTATCCAGGATCTACTAATTGTTGAATTATATTGTAAACTAATTCAACTCTTCGATGATTTGGCAAAATTTACTGATTGGCCGAAAGTTTGACCAAAGAGCTCTGATTGCCTTCAATAATGGTGGTTTATGGATATGAAAGCGACTATGGCGCTCAAAGGGTTTTGATGACAACATTTAACTAGAGACTCTCGAGACAGGAATTCCAAAATTTCTGAAATTTTCCCATAAAAAAGATGTATAGGACAGGGTAAAAGGACAATTTTCCCTCCCTCATATATCAATTTCAGTGTGAGAAAAAGTATAAATTTATATTATATTAGAGGTTATTAGACATATGACATCCAACTCCCTGGCTGTACTGATCAAAGGCGTTTTACTTTCTGTCTGTTGTTTTAAATCATAAAGCTTTGATCATTGAATGATTTATCTTATCAAAGGATATGAATACATTTATTCTAAGCTATTTATGTTGCCAAGTATAAGAAAATATGTTACAAGCTCTCACATGATTCAATTAGGTGTCATATATCTATGGGCAATAACTCCTTATTACCCCTAATATGACATCAAATCTATACTTTTTCCCAGATTGAAATCAATACATGAGGGGGAATCTGGGTGGGAATTGTCCGGGGGGATTTGTCCTAGGATCATAGGACAGACATTCACTATGAATATGATAGTGAAATGAAAGTAACCCATACTAGTTGAATCAGAATACATAACAGGTAAAACGACAGTTTTGACTATTCTTATCCAGCTCACAGGATTCAGATGGTCAAGTGTGGTGTTTAGTAGCCTTAAGGGTAGGACAGACTTCTAATATACCAGTAATGTCTATGCAATGGAAAATCCTGGCACTGTGAGAGACCAGGTCAAGAATTCAAGTGTCGCACACTGCCCTAGTATCCATCAGCAAGACATTAATCCTCATAGCTGGGTACCTGGCCTGAAAAAGATGACTCATGCCTGGGCAATCAATCTTTTACTTACTCATTGATTGTCCATTGACCGACATTTCAACCTCTACAACACCATTTGCCTCTTCAACACTGGTCACTTGTAGAATTCCTTTTTGACTAAATTCTACAACTAGAGCCATTGCATTAGGTGTCCAGCCTCCAGATGGTGGTTCTATCCCTGAAAAAATAATTCAAAGTACAGTTGACTTCTCAAATTTTGAATTCACATGGTGCAGCGACACGTTTGCCAATACTGTGCATGTTTATTTCTACAATAATCACTTTGTCTTTTTAACAGCTCCTTATCTTAGATACCTAAACAAATCACCAATCTCCAAATCGTATCTGATATATCCAAAACATTAAAATTTCCAAACACATGGCTTTTATGTACTGACAATGTGCTATTTTTGACATCTCAAAAACCTCCATTATATAATAATTAAATAATATTTGGGAAATTCACAAGAATGTCAGTGAACCAAAGCAGTAAACTAATACGTCATCTATCCAAAAATGAAGCTTTTCTGAAGATATTTTCTTTTGCGATAAAGAGAAATTATGCAGATGGCAGCCAATAAGGTGTCAAAAGCAAGATCACAGATGAATTAATGTGTAGAGTTACCAGAGATTTAACTAAGGGCCAGGGACAGTTACACATGAAATATTTCCCCGGCAATATTTTGTCAAGTTGCAATGTTTTATTTCCATATTTATGATGTTAGCTATTTTGGAAATTTTCTCACTGTAGTATCTTCACGCCCCTTCTGTTCAACAGTTTGTCGTAATTTTGTCCCTGTCTACCATACCTCAGTCCCCTGTATCACTAACACTTAGTTAAATCACTTATATAAGTTATAAGGTCAAAATAAACAAACCTGAGAGTTTGACTGAGAAGTAACCTCGTGGAAATTTGAGAAACTCGCATGGTAAAGGCTGGAGATTCACCAGTGGCAACACTTCCTCATAGGCAAAGTCTATGTAAAATATCGAGTACTCTCCATTTTGGGTGATGCTTCTAACTTCAGCTCTATTCCAGAACGCATCGCCATCTAAAATAAAAAGAGACATTCGTTATATCCTAATCACCTCATACATTTCAGTAATTCGCTTGTTAAGATGCCATCCTTTATATTTTCGCCAGCTTTTCCGAGGAACCAAGTTGCCAATTCGGTTCAAATCAAATAAATATTGCATCCCTGGTCTAGTGGTCTTATGCAGCAGGTGGTATGCAAGGAAAAGCATTGTTTGTTTTCAAGCAAATACCTAAATATAATATGTTCTCATGCAGCTATTCGCTGTCTTAGGCGGGAACAGGACAATTCCCACCCCCGTATTAATTCATATCATATTTAGGGTTAGGGTTAGGGTGGGTGTTAGGGTTAATTTATTTCTTAAATCTCAGATTATAAATGATATACAAATGGGGGGGAATTGTCCTAGGTGGGAATTGTCCTAGACTCGTCTTAGGCATGGGGATACTGATATAGACACCTTGAGAGATCCTGGTCGGCATAAGTAATGCAAATTTTCTATCCGGGGTTTGACCAACAACTTACCTGTGCAAACGTGTCAAGAGTTTGATAAGGATAGGATAGGTGATGTCACTCGTCGTAAGGTCTTAGTCGTACAGGCCATTCGGGCTTTTCTTACGATATCCTTGGGATATCAAAGCAAAATTTTATGTAGCAATGTATAACAACAAAACATAATACGCTGAAAAGAACAAATGTTCGAGAGAATGGCAAGTAGAAAACACTAACCTATGTTTAGAGCGGCACACACTTCTCCGATGGCAGGTTTGAACACCTTTGATGATGGTAACTTGGTTATCATAGCAGTCAACTGCTCACCAATGATTTTTGTGTCAGAAATCAATCCTGTATCAATAATTTATAACAGATGACATATTTCGATAGAAATAAAGTTAGGTTGTCCGACAGTAGATGAACTTACCGTCAGTTGAAATACAAATTGCAGCTGGGCTATCGATAGAAATGATTTTAGCAGCGAACGGTGACGACAGGACGGATGGTTTTGGAATATCTTCAATAGTAATCTTTTTGGAAGAAACAGGCACTAGCTGAGGTGAAGTTGCTGCCACACCACCTCCAACTGTATCTAATCCATCGTCAAGCTCAAGTTTTAGCTTCAAGTTGATCGATTCATTACCCTTATACGCTGTAACCAGGTTACCCGAGACTGGTTCGATAACGATACCGTTCTCCTGACCTAACAGCAACTGCATTGACATCGTTTTAATCTTCTCCGGCCATGGTTTTCCACGCCGGTCCAATCCGGCTAATCCGCATTTTATACCGAAATAGGGTTCACTGAGAAAAACATCAATTGCCGGACGGATGAGTTTCTTGTTGATGACTTGATCATTACCATAGTCCAAGAATTTCACCGTGAAACGGTCGTCAAGCACCACTGCGCGACACCAGTCATCTTGAAATCTCGCTCCAACCAATTCGCCCACAACTGGAGTATAAGGACCGCCGCAAGATTCGCAATGTTGCGTTACTTTCTTCGCCAATTCGCAGTATCTACTTATCAACGAGTTATCGTTAATCTGAACATAGAATTCATCGGGACCCTTGCAATCGATGACAACTACTTCCGTGAGTCCCGCTGGAATTGTCATTTCTTTGCCTTGGTCGGCTGTCAGTCGTTTCGGTTCGGAAACTGCTGCTGGTGACGAGTCATCAGAAGCGGAAACAACGAGACCTTCGATCAGCAACCTCTCGCGCAACGACGTATCGCCAATGCACATCAGATCGAGCCAACATACTTCCGAGTCTTGCGAGATTCTTTTGATCGTAAACTGTACGCACATCTCGGCGAGGATCTGAGTGAATCGATCGTTCATTTCCGTTGTCCACTGCGAGACTGGTTTTGTATTCCAAATTCCGATTCTAGCCGAACGAGTAGGTAGCTTGAAGAACGAAGTCGCCAGTGGATGCACTGCATTGGCAGCGACCAAATTGCAATTGCCAAAATCGACGAAAAATACATTCGGCTGGTTTCCGACAATTTCCTTCACTTGTCCACGATTCCAGGTGATGTCATTTTGCTGGATATATGGAGCTGCCACATAATCACCAACATTTGGCCTAAAGTGCAAACAATGAGAAGAATAAATAACAAACAAGGGCGGTGTATTAAAAGTAACCCATCACAAATCTTTGTCTTATTGAAGACGTTTTTACTTGAACATAGGCCATATAAATCCATATGAACAAAAACTTGAAAATGGTTGTTCTTTTTCAAATTAAAAATGCCTTGATTGTACAGCCACATTGGTTCGCGCAGTGTCCCTCAATCAATTATGTAAACAAAATGATATTGCAAATTTATATAAGAGGAAAAATGAATATATTATTATCATTATTATAAAATGCATCTGAAACTATGTAAGGCTGCTGTATGGTCTGCTTTGAAATTATGTTTTATTGAAATGATGTTTTAAAGCGCTGTCTAAACATTAGAAAAAGCTTACAGTCAACCCTCAAGTCCGATTGATTTGGACTTCTGTGGTGGAAGACCCATGAATAGATATGCGTTAATTTTTAATGAGTGGTCAATACGAAAATGAACTCCAACAATACAGTGAACGATAATAAAGCAAGCTATGACTAAATCAATCTAATTGAAAA
>JAYMFW010025898.1:0-11877 GCA_036785005.1 Tubulanus punctatus | reverse complement strand
TTTAATCCATCTATTTCTGATCTATTTTCTTGACCTTAGTATGAAAGCTGAGCTTCAAGGCCTCATGGCCTCTTGTTCAAGTGAAGCGAGGAAAAAGGTCTGCCCTTATGGTCAATTATAATGTGATGAAATCAATTCAGCCTATTTGATTCCAAGAGACAGAAGTGATCACAAAATGAAATCAGAAGTCATTATAAATCATGGCACTATTTACTCACTTAATCAAATAATGTGATATAAAACCTCATTTACTAAGTGGAAAGAATATATGATAATGTAGCCCTGGTGTTTGACGGCATTCTAATGTATTGAAATGTATTTGACATAAATATAACAATGGAGTTATAATTGAGTTATGATGGAGTTATAATTGAGAGCGTTCATAACCAGTCTGAGGTGGGTTTGTTTACATCTACAATGTACAGCTACATATGATCTATACTATAGAACTTCTTCGTCTGTTGACTGTACAGCAGGTTTCTTGCATAGACTGTCAGATGAAAATTAACTGCCAACATGAACGGTGCTGAAAATCGATATCAGATGTCATTGAATTTTTTGCAATATATGGAAATTGTCTCCTTGAATCCACTAAAAACTGATAGTAGAAAGGTAGTGGAATTTTAGAATAAATGGATAAGAACATTGAAAAATTTTAAAACATGGATTGTTTTAGTTTTTAAATCGTGCCGATCAACATATATATATGCTTATTTTATGTTGTCAATTGTTACATTCTTTCAAATTCATTTTATGGTTTTATTATTTTATAATCTTCATTGTAAAATTAAATATGTTACGAATCAATAAATATTGAATTGATTAATTGATTGATTGGGGGATGATTTGTTGATTTTGTGTTGAGTGGGTTGAAATTTACCCAATCTTTAGCAGACGTCTGTATGTACCCTTATCAATCATAGAAAACATATTTGACAGACATTTTCTCCTGTACCAGGGCAAGGAAGAAAGGTCAAAGGGTCACCATTTTATTCAAATTTACTACTCAATATCAAATTCACAACTACATTACAATACCTAATTGGAAGCAAAACTAGCTATTCCAATGCCAGTTTGGGTATCGGGGAAATCACCCGGGAAAACTTTCCGGGTGGTAGTTTTCCAGGGGGGGGGGGTGTTATCCTAGAATTTCTAGTTAGAATAACACCCTATATCTAAGGCCCAGTATTCAAGGTCACTGAAGGCAAAATTACAGGCTGGGACTCTGCAGCCTTTGAAATGTAACACATTATATTGACCACCTTCTTCCTCTCTTCACTAAAATAGATGCTCTAGGGTAAAGTCTCAGAGTAAAATGAAACCACTGCGGACATACAATATATATAGAAACATCATTTGCGTGAACAATGTTGTGTTTTTTTTGGCGCAACCTAATATTTGATATATATTGGATGCAATAATTTGGATATTTTTGCTACGATTTGACAACAATATAGACTTAGTTGTCAACAATTTTTGATTAATGCCCCTTGGGTATCCAGTTAAAACAGGATTCGTTTGCTACTTTTCGTACTTGCCCTTTTAAGGGAAGAAATAACTATTCTTCATTGTGATTGATATAGGGTGAATGTCTCTTCCAGAAGGATATCAACAGAAACATCGAAAAACCAAAGAAGAAAGAATCAGTGGAAAAACCTCCCCCTGAACCGGTAATAAAGCTCTCACCGGAAGAAGTTATACAGAATGAATTCAGTGAACACCTTAAAGAAGGAAGTACAGCTATAATCAATCAAAGACACCGTTCAGCTTATGCATCATTTACTAAAGCCTTAGAAATGATAACTCACAATTCTTCACAGGTAACGTTTTATTGCAATGATTCAAAATGGATAAATAAGATGAGCAGAAAAGGGAATGAGAATGACCGTGTATGTGGCCCAGTGGTTTAAGACGTGATGACACCTTAGCTGCTAGGACTCCCATACTTGGGAAATTGCGGGTTCGACGTAAAATACATACTCCTTCATTATAACATCATTATGTTATTTTGTGCATCTTAAACGAGGCAAAAATATAGGGTTTTGGTTGGTAGCTATTGATTTGACTGGATACAGCTGAATTTTACATCAGTAACTACTCACAGGGCAACATAGGTTTATTGTCCTTAGGCTCAAAGTTATCTTATTACCTGTGAATTGGGTTTCCATCCAAGTTTCCGATGTTTCGATCTCAAAATGTGTAGTAGTTTATTGTGCCTATGTACAGTAGTAGTACAAAAACAAATAGTACAGCATATAGTTTACCAATGCCAATGAGATTTTTGCAACCAGTTTTTATGTGGTTAGGCAAACATGATATAAAAAAAAACACATATGGGTTATCAGCGAATGCGCTAAGCATTTGAGCAAGTTCTTTGAGCTTGGGCCGTGGCATGCCTAACACAGATAATTTGTACAGGTCATGGAAGAAGTCATGCTTTAATTTAGTCCATTTTATATCCAACAAATTGTTCTTTTGCAGTTCTACAAATTATTAACAATGGATGTTATGGTGATACGATACTCAGTAAACATAGCCGCTATAGAAATTGGAGAAACCCATGTAAGATTGAACTGAAGAAATTATCAGTATTTCAATTACAAAAAATTCAATATTTCTTTTAATCAATTACATGTGCTATTATCTTATTCTTACTACAGTATTGTTTGTATGGAATAGAGGGGCTGGAAAACCTACTCGCTGAATATAAGGATATATATTTTCCTATAGCTTATTATGGCATTGGTCGAGCTTTCCATAAACTAAACAGGCGAGTTGGAACCATTTTATCAATTTTTGGTAATCTTTCAGGTGAAAGATATAGAGTTTTACCCCTCTGGAACAAATGAAGGAATTTTCTGGCATTTTCATGTATGAAACAAGCATACCCTCTCTCCATAAGAATACTGGTAAATCAGATCAGGCACGGTATTACGATGAATCGATTAATTCACAAACAATATTAATTCACTGTCGATAGAATATTTGTTTTGAATATAGAAACACAAATATCATGGTCGATGTGCAAGAATATTCAGTTTCCTGCACGGTTCCCACAGGTCATGGAATCCTGGAAAAGTCATGGAATTTCAGAATTGGTGGCCATCTTGGAACAAAAATTTGCATATTTTATGCGAAAGGGCCAGAAATAATTGAAACGTGTACACCCAATTAGAGCCATATCCATGTGAAGAGGTCATGGAATTTTAGGTTTCAGTCATGGAAAAGTCATGGAATAGTCTTGGAATTTCCGAAAAGAGAACCTGTGAGAACCCTGGAAACTTTTTCATTTTCCAGTAATGGTAATTTTTTCCAATTTCAAGAACGTTCTTCCTTGAAATTCAGATTCCTGTACTTTGTTGCAATTTCAGTTTCCTACAATTTGGGATGTGTAATTTTCTTTAATTTTTCAGTCGTCTGTAATTTTCCATTATGTCATTTTGTAGCAACCGGAACAGTCTATGGAAAGAGGCTGGGGATGGAACCCACCCCCTGTGTCCGCCCCTGGACCTCGAGGTCAATTGCCAATTAATTGTTACAAAATGTTAGTATTTCAATTAATATATGCTATCTCCAAAATTTTTCAGATTTTTGGATGCACTTGTACCATTGAAAAAAGGATTAAAACTAGTGAATCGTTTTGACAAGATTCCAATTCTTCACTGGCCGGGAACTAAGCATTTTATAGAAGAGACTAAACCCGGAATATTATTTGAACTATTAACGCAATTACACAATCAGTGTCAGTTTCCACCAGCACCGGATGCTATTTGTCGTTACGTTGACTGTCCCGGAACTGTGAATATATATTTTACCGATCCTGATTTCAATGTAAGTACATGTATTTATTTACTGAACTGTTGATATGTCAACTAAAACCTCTGTTTTAGTTGGCATGCCGTCCGTCGTCCGCCAGCCGTCGGCCACAAGCTTCTTAGCGCGATACAGCTTACAATTCTCGTTCAATTTTCTCAAAACTTGGTACACAGGTACAGCATGGTCCGAGGTTGATACCTATTGAAAACCGAGCTGATTTCGTTTCAAATACGGCCACCAGGGGGCGTCATTGAAAAACTACATTGTTACTCGAAGAATGTTGGATATAACCCTGGGTCAGCATAAGTGATGCAGGTTTTCTATTCAGGGTCTGACCTATGGCTCAGTACAGTGCTTGAGGGGATGTCACTTGTTGCAAGGTCTTAATTCTATAGGCCATTAGGAGGCCTACAACAGGGTATTTTGGATGCCGGACTCTGGATATTCAAACTCTGATAAGAGTGAGGCACCTGAAATGCATCAAAAGCAGTGGCAGAATCCCAAAGTTTTCCAGCCGTTTTGCTGACTTCTACTAGATTGAAATATAGGATTAAAATATAACTTCTACATAGACTGAGTAATAGTTTTTCATTCATGTCAGCTTGATCCAGATTTTGGACTCTGGACTCCATGATTTTTGCTACTGGAAGCCAGACTCCAGTCTTAAGCTTCCTGGACGCCGGATTCCAGGTTACCCCCTAATGTAGGCTTCCATTAGGGCCTCCCTGGCTTCTCCTTGAAACCTTGCAACATAGAAAACCTTCCTCCCTCCTTAACATCCAGCAGGGTAACACTGATATCTTTAAAGCACCCATTAACAATTGACATAAAATTAGCTGTGCAGAAATCAAACCTGAGAGTCGCCTTATTAGATTCATCAACTGTGTGAACCACTCAGTTAATGGTCTCAATCAAACAGGTTTTGTTGACTGAGTTTAATCCAATATGGCTGTGCCCAGGGTTGCCATTGCGTTGAAGTGCCTTTGAATTGAATTTGGAGGACACTTTCTTGAATAACCAAGCAGAAGCATGTCTCGAGCTGGTTAACTCAGATCCAGTTACCAATCAAATGTCAAACCGAGTCGACTCGGGCTACCAATCGAACAAGGTTGATATAAAGATTTCTGTTATTTAGATGGTGCCTTTTCTATCTACTACTATAAAAAACCTTTGTTGTTTCTCCAAGTTATGGATGAATGCCCCTTAAATATCCCAAAACCAATCAGCCTAAAGGTTTTCTGCCCTTTTTCCGTCATGAGGTTAACAGGCCTTAAAATTGATGCTAATATTTCAGGGTTTTGTTCGTGTTGAGTGTCATTATAACTGTACTATCGATTACCATACAAACTGTTGGAGACGAATGCGTCACCTTTTGCCGGATAAAACCACTGACAAAGATTTCCTTCTTCGTGAGTGTCTCACTCCATCGTGTAAGGGAGTAATAGTGAGAGTTGCATATTGCGATGAGGATCGTCAATGGAACAGAGTTAAAGAACAGCAGGCCGACCCACCAGCAAAACCAACATCAGACCAAAAGGTTAAGAATAAGATGCCATTATCAAGGTGATTATCATTTGTTGTATTAATCTGTGCAAATATGGGGTTGGTTTAAAGACTTGGTATCATGTAGCTTAACTGAAATGTTAGTTTGTCATAAAAGCAGATATTGTTTGTGTAGGCAAAAGATTCTTGAGATTACCTCAAGTACTGGTAGAAATTTGAGCATACGACTTAACCTCTTGTGTCTTATATCAAATCTGTGGCCTATTTCTCCAAACAGGGCCCAAAAATATTGACACCCATCTCACTGGTTAAAAAGTTTTGGGGAATATTAAGTCTCTTCTTGACTCGGATCTGTTTAAGCCTCGGATCGACTAAGCTCGGACTAAAATTCTTGTCCCTTTGCTTCCTATTCTATTGAAATTAAGTCGCTTATCTTGGAATATCACTTAACTCTGACAAACTATTTCAGTCGGTGGAAATTTGAAGTAAGATGTGTTTACTGGAGTGTCATTTACATCTAGTTCAAAACTGGATTTCAGGAGCAGAAGTAGTTATGTTGGTTCTTGAAATATTTGTTTAATAAATCATAGATTTTGTACATGACTTGACTTCCTATGATTTGATTAAGCATCTCCAGATCCAATATTCTTCCTAAGGTCCTATTTAACATTGTTTTGTCGTATTTTAATTAGTAAAAAACATATTTCAAAGAAAGAAGCGAAGAAATTGGCTAAGAAGCAGAAGGTAGCCGAGGCAAGGAAACAGCGAGAGGCCGAAGAATTGAATAATTGTGATGATGAATTATTGTCAGTATTAGAGAAAGTTGGGAAGGATACTGCGGCGAGTGGTGACATTGATGCGGAGACACTGACGGAAGAATCGGCTAGTCAACCAGGAGATGATGTTCTACATATCGACGAAACTATGACTGTGTTGAAAAAAGAATCAGATCCTGACGCCATGTATCAATCATCTAAGCTGAGTGGTAAATCTAAGAAAAAGAAGAAAGACAAAAATAAAAAGACGATTGAAATTGAACAAGTTTTCCCGGAGAGACCGAATTTGAGTGGTGCTGGTGATGGAGGTCCTGAATCCGTAGCTGATACTGGTAGTCAAGATCCTGAAGTCAGGGGTGGAGGTGATGAAGGCAGTGTTGATGCTATCAAAAATAACATATTCACGTGAGTTAATGATTGTGAGAAATATTCATCTAAATTATTTGCTGCTATTGTCTTTTGAAAATCTTAGAATATGTTTTTTTCTGATCCATTATAAATCCGGCAGCTGTCTGTTTTTTAAATGATTTCTCGGTTCATAACTACTCAGTAATATACACGGTATTTTACACAGCAAAATGTTTTCCCAGTGATCGATTATTGCATTCATAGCATAACACTTAAGTAACAGCTGTGGAACAACATAGGTTCACTATGATCAATCGAAATACATTTCTACTGGTGGATGACCACAATAAATCCGTGAGCTATCAAATTGTTAAAAATCCCACAATGTATATTCATTTTTATTCGTCACAACGTTTCGGCAGCGAGTTTACTGGCGAAATGTTGTGACGAATATTTTAACTTCATTTACATTGTGAGATTTTTAACAATAATACATTACATAGTAGCTCGTAATGGTAGATCAGAACCATATACAGGATTATTTATTTATTTATTTTAACTCGGTCCGTCCCAAATGTGTCTATAGTCGAATTAGCCAACTGACTTCCCCAAAATGACTATAGTCGTTTTGAATGATTATTCTGCACGATAAGAATTATAAGTTGCTCTTCAAAGATTTTAGCACAGAAAGTTGGGATTGAAAGGGTTAAGAATTGTTTTTTGTTTTGTATTACTTTCTATCCATTTATTAAAGAACATATTTGTTAAAGAACAAACTTATGTGCACCTTCATTATAGCACAGATAAAGATCAACATGTTTCAGGGAATGAAATGTGTCTATCTTAAGACTGATCTGTTATTAAAATAATCCTACAATATCAATTAAGATATGATTCTTTATTCGTCACAACGTTTCGGCAGTGAACTCACTGCCATCATCAGGTGAAAAAAAAATCAGGTGAAAATACCTTTCACCTGATGATGGCTGTGAGTTCACTGCCGAAACGGTGTGACGAATAAAGAATCATATCTAAATTTATATTGTAGGATTATTTTAATAGATAATTAGATAGCTCACGTATTTATTGTGATCATCTACCAGTAGTGATCTGTTATGTTTCCCATCAGTACCTGACGATGACTGATAGCGTTCAGTCGAAACGTCGTGCTTAATACATTTCATGAATTTCTACATATATCGGACTTTATTGTTTTTTACTTCATTGTGGGATATCTACTATGTTTCCCATTATTCAACTGCTGCCATGGCCAGTCTAATATCTATTTCAACATGACTGATCTTGTGTAACTACTGGATGGCATCCAAATTAAAGGCCACTTGGTTGATGGAAACCCCGATGGTACCTTCAGTCCGACTGTTGGTAGTTTACAAGCTATCTGACGACTAATGATTCCTTTAAATCTGTAGCATGATTTTATGAGTGGACTAGCTCTCCTCCTCGATGTTGTGTCGATTTACCATTCAATTCAAAGTCAATTACACTTCATTGATTTAACATTCATGTTTCCACAACACCATAGTCAGATGTGGCAGAAACGTGCTCTGTTTGAAGTAAGACTGAGTTGTGCATGAAAGGGATGTTCTATAGCTTTTAATATTGTTCTTTTTATAACCTTTAACTTTAACTTTTTTATGGTCTCTACTGTTGCCCTGTTCATCAGCATTTGTTTATACATTTGCAGGTTTTTCATAGATTACTTCAATGCAAATGGTCCCATTATGGCAAACAGTCCAAAATTGGAGGATTTCATCGAAGAAAGCTTTCCGGATGAAGCGAAAAAACTTGTCAAAGACAAAGGAGGCATAGCTAAATTTTTGTTGCAAAATCTGAAATTCGCGATGATCGAAAACGTTTTATGTTTAGTGAAGGACGCAGTACAGGCACGCATAATGGTTAATAAATTTAAGGGTTTGCCATCGAAAAGTGACCAGGGTGATGAAGTTAATGAAGCTTCGAGATCTCACAGCGGTAGTCCAGCTTCAGAAAACTCCAACATTAATGAGCGTAAACTGAGTGTTCATTCATCTGGTGAATTACACGTGTCTTGCCAACCTGAAACACCTTCTCCATCTGCTTATAATACAAGTGTGTATCAATATTCAGAAATCACAGCTGCGTCCATTCCATCAACACCACTCCGAGATACCTATACCGATGTTGGTAAAATGAATGACTTTGGATTGCCATCATCTGCGCTGCCGCGTTCTAACGATTTTGGAGGAATGGGGATGGATGATTTTTCATTACCCCCTCCTCTTAGTAGTTCGCCCCTTCCATTAACCAGTTCTAATTGGTCAACTGCTGAACAGACATCTTCAATTTGGTCTGAGAAGGATGCAACGCCTGTTGTTAAATCGGATAATATTCCTTCTATTGTGGTGGGTGATAAAGTATCGCGTCCTAATGTCGTTGTACTCGATAACCATGAGGACAATAGCAGTTTGCCATCAGACACCAACAGATCAAACCTACGCGATGTACTAAATAAGGCAGTCGGTAGTGGTCGACCTACTCGAAATGAGAGTCCTGTGTCTTCATCCAGCAGTATTTCCGACAATGGACTTCTCTTTGGAGCAATCAAGGGAATGAAAAAATCTAAGAAAAAGACTCTAGGCCTACCTGCCAACAATGTGTTCGAATCTAGAAAATCTTCATCTATATGTTCGGACTCGTCTCACACCGGGAGCATTTTCAGCGTATCCGATTCTTTTAATCTCGTCTCAAATCCGACGAGCAGCGAGTCACCGCAATCGAAATCTACCGAAAATGACGAACCGAAAAAGATAACAATAACCACGAATTCAGTTATTAAAGACAGCGGATTATTGTTCGGATTCAAATCTAATAAACCGAAGAGTCGTAAATTGAAATCAAAAGCTCCGATCGTAACCGAAACGGAACCGATCCTGACTTCGGATAGCTTTATGACGGCTGAACAGTCGGCACACGTACAGCAGGTGGAGTGTGATGAGAAATACATCCGCGATTTAACCGATTCATTGACGGCTGAACTTGGCAGCCGTCCGACGTTTTCAGACAATCCGGACTTGCGTCAGAATATTGAAGATCAAATACGTCGTGATTTATACGGAAGTATCGCCAATATGAGGGATAACAACTACCAAACAGCAATCAGCACTGAAGAGACAGTTGTCACGTCGAATATCTCAGTGTCGGATGTGTCGCTACAGTGCGGGTGTTCGGTCACAGATTTTGTGACCTTCGGTACGCAGACGGACGAAACTACTGATCGTATTGAAAAAGAAGCTCTGAAAAACCAACTGGATGAAATGTTGAAACGGTACTCTTCGCTAGAATGTGAAAACACTCTACTGATGAAAAAGACAAATGAATGGAGTACTAAATACCAGGTGAGTCGAACTAATTATTCATAACTAATGACAATGATAATTTTGGACAGTCAAGGCCCTGTGACAGGGACGCCGGAGGTCTTGGGTTTGATCCTGTGAAGAAGCAGAGTTTCTTGGTCGCAGGTTCTTCTCTAATTTCTTACCCTGTGATAGGGAAAAAGTAACCTCGGTCCCACTTATAATCCCTATAATGGCGCATAGCAGGATGCGGAAAGTAAAAAAATTTACTTAATGGTTGGTAGGCACTCGATATGTTATCAGCATCAAAAGAGCTTTCAGAATGTGATGCGTCTGACCACCAGGGGGTGTGCTGAACATGGTGACTCTAGATTCCACTATGGTTGCATTTACTGACACCAATTTTCAACAAGTGATGTTTTATTGTTTCAGCGATAAGCGTCTGAAACTCATAAAATTTTAGAATTTTTCAACATGCTGCCCCTACAACAATTACTTTATGTTCCTCTGTGACTTACTTTTTGGTGGAGAGATTGACAGAACAGCATTCTGAATAGTTTTTTACCCCTCTGCGATTTTAGTGAGTGATTCAAATGTGGTTCTTGCCATGGATACTCAATGTGAATATTTTATTTTCTAGGGAGAACAAAAGAGAACTGTTCAGCTTCAAGAAGTTAACAAGAAACAGCAACGTGAGATTGGAGTGTAAGTAGATGTCAACTGTCACAGTTATTGTATCTTATTCGATGTTCTCAATGAACTTGTGATTTTACATAATGAAATACAAAGTACTGTTTACTTTAGAAAACCATTTGCCATCTTTGTTGGGGATACATGTCAAATTCTTAGAAATTAAGACTATGTTTGATCAATAGAACAAATGAATATTGCCTGTAATATACAGATAAGGGAGTGTAAAATAGTGTGTATATTAGGTGAAACCTGAAAAAAAAACTTATCTGCCAACCATCCCTCTATTGGAGACATTAAATTACTTAAGAATGTCCCTCCAAAATGTTGCTAAATTCTTCACATTTCTGATAGGTGTCCAACTATGATGACATTTTCCAACGTTGGCAGCTCTTTAAGAATTAAAGGGAATTAGCGGATAATGTATTGATGACAATCGCTTTGCACATAGATCCCCGTATGAAAGATGCATATTCATTATCACCATACATTATCATCATATATGCATTATGTATCTGTATTAGGTTGCAGACGTCAAATTTGAACATGCATCAACAATTTGAAGAACTCAAATCGCAATGGTAAGTGCTAAGTTTATAGAATCTACCACGAGTGGTAGGTGAGAACAAGATTTTCTGTGACAAGTGAGAGTTTTCACCTACCACGAGTGAAAGATATTATTTCTCCCTGATGTTATAATTTGACATTTTCACTACGATTTGATCGATTTAAACCAGCGCAGTGGGTGGACACATATTTTCGCAATGGGTTTCTCCCACTACAAATGCTATAATCTGAGTAGAAACTATCATTTGGAACATCCTATCAATTGGAATAATTGTAAATGATGATTTATGCATCAATAGGGCTCGCCCTATGTTCCTCTTATTCAAATAAAGGGTTCTATTAATTGTACCCTTACTCTTGTTATTTTTTTTCGTATTAAATGTTTGCTGTTATATAATGAGTTAGATAATTTCACCAGTACAGCAGTACAATCATATCTTTAGTTGACATTCACTCGGTATGATTATTTTACAAAATTTTACAGCCAAGTGGTGCTTAATGACCAGGAGCGCAATCAAAAAGAAAAAGCCAAAATGAGGGAAGACTTATCCCGAGAGCAAAAACGTGCCATAGAGGCTGAGGTGGCGTTTATTGAGATGATGAGTTCGATCAGTTGTCAGAACTTGTCTCGTAGTTTACACGACACTGAGAGGTACATCTTCAAAATTAGGAAAGTGATGGAATGGTAAGCAATATTTCATGACTCAGTCATAGTCTCCTTTTGTAAATTGGCTAATACCTTAATTCTTACCTTGGAATCTCCGAGAACAGAATTCTTGTTTAAGGTGTGCCCTAATCATAACTAATCAAGGTGCATTCATTGA
>JAYMFW010025564.1:0-22197 GCA_036785005.1 Tubulanus punctatus | reverse complement strand
ATCTGTCAATATTTCAGTGACGGCCAAGTGGAGAAAATATCAAAAAGTTCAACAACTGGCCGTCTCGCAATATAGTTGGCCCAGTTCAAAATATTTGAAAGGGTGATTCTTTTTGCCATTTGGGGAAGGTTTTTTTTATCTAGAAAAGAAGTTTTCATAAAAAGAACGCTACTTGAATTAGGCCCTACCGATATCTTGTTCTTGAGGGGGTCTCTTAGAAGAATTGAGTTCGTAACTGGCTGAATGAGACCCTGGAAAAGATTTTCCGTTCGCGTTATGTGGTTCACACGCTTCTCAGGCCCTACATAAGACCTAATAGTCCCGGCGCCCTTTTCAATCTGCATTTTTAAAATATTTTAGGCCCTTTTTTCTTAATTAGTTGGATTACGAACTATTGAAAAATTAAAAAAGGGGGGTCAGTGGAAAAATAAGAATGAAATTCTTTTATCTTACCGTGCAGTTTTCTGAGTGAGGGAAATTTGATAATAAAAACACATTCAGTGTCGTCCGGCTGTCCATTCTACCCTCTACGCTCCGAGGTCTAGAACACTGTTTCACTAAAAAGGAGCAGCATCGAAGTGAAAATCCCAGAATGTTTGGTTAGAGTATTTCTTTATTTATCCATCACAAAGTTTCGGCAGTGAACTCACTACCCTGATAATGGCAGTGAGTACACTGCATGCTCGAACCAAATTTATATTGTGGGATTTTTAACTTGATTAATTGTGATTTTGATTAATTGTGATCATCCAGCAGTAACTCCACAAGCCTAATATAGAGCCAACGGAGATGAGATCGGGGGCGGAAGAAAAAATATAAAATTATAGTAAAAATACCCAGGGGCGGTGGAGAAAAAAAATGAGTATAACATTTTCCTTTATTGTCAAAATCATCAAATTTTCGGCGGCGCATCATCCATAATTCAACTAATTGAAAAAACGGCAGTATATAAAATAATGTCAAACTTTCTGTATGCAATCTCATGCATCAAGTGCTTCCTCTGTACGATATTTTTCAAATATATTCTAAAACTGCGCTCACTGTTTTGGATGTGCCCCTTTATAGAAATTTGTGCCTACTTTATCAGATTAAGTCTGGATCAATTTTCCCACACGGATCATACTCATACTGAAGGTTAATGAAGCAGAATGATCGGATGTCAAAATCACTTGGAAATGTTGACTGTTTCGGTTCACTTTGACGAATTTTGATAAGGCACACAACAAGAGCCAAGTCAAGGAGAGAAGGGGAAAAGCATAGAATATCAATTTAACATAAATTCAAGTTGAATGTGTGTTCAATCTGCAGCTACGTGTGAACTCTATTTTGCGGGTTGATAATTTGTGACGGAGAAAGATGAAAGGGAGACACCCAATGAGTTCAGATTCAGATGGTCGGGATCAATCCCTGGATATAGGCTACATCCATTATGCAATCTTTTTTCATTTTTTACCTACCGGTATGCATAGAATGTTTTCAAAACGTGTTTTATCTACCTATTACAACCTAATAACCTCAAGAGTGTATTCCATGATTTCACAACTTTGGTGCTCGCATATGGCGATTACATTTAGTATCAACCAACTTCTCTTTTGCTCAGCTCCCTATTGTCTTTGACTCAGTTGAAGTACTTGAATAATTTCCCTTTCATTCAGTTCTCTTTCGATGTTCATGTATTAACCTAAAAATTATCCACCTAAACATTTTATAGGAATTCTTTGCTGTAATTTCTTCTAGGGCCAGGGGCGCGTTCTCTGAGGAGGGTCATACGAAATTTCACAATGATTTCCTTTCAGAAACATGCCGTATAACAGAAATTTTACAGAAGATTTTTTTCCAGTTAATTGGTTCATATTGTCCTAATTTATTTTACTATGGTACTCCGTCACATGGGAATGAAGCCGATTGATGTCCTTCTTTGTGAAACTTAACTACATATATATATATACCTTCATGCATCAATCTGTATTAGAAATTACTTATGTCATTAGGACGAATATTAAAGGATTTGGATGTTATATGTCAGAGATCGCCGTTTTTACTACAGTAGACACCGCCTGTTACCGACTAAACCGGTAATCCGCTCAAACCAGTAAAAAAATGTTTAGTATATTTTTGAATGCAAAAAATTCTGAACCCTATACCGGTATTCGTTTATAACGATAAAATTTTGTCGGTCCCAGGGCCACCTTAGGCGGAGTCTACTCTATTTCGTATGTTCGAATGATTACTAGCAAGCCGGATCCAGGATTATGAAAGTAGGGGGGGGGGGGGTGCCCAAGATTCAAATTTTATAAGTGTATCTCGGTAGCGAGCACCGTAAAGGTGCGAAGCCCCTTACGGGGGGTCGGTTTGGGGGTCCTCCCCAATGAAATTTTGAAAGTTTGAAGCGATTTCCGAGCATCTGGGGCAATTTTCATGTACAGAATGTTGAAAATTGTGGCGCCCCCTTGAATCCGCCCCTGACTAGGATTGAAACACGATGATTATTTTACATACGTATTTAAACCGTGTCACTATCGCAACAGAAAACCGCTGAACACGTTCGAATCCTATCCAAAAATAAAGGTAGTTGCTGCTAGTAAAACCACCGCTATGGCCGACGATTTTTTTTCCATCGGTCCTTAGTGGGGATTTAGTTTCTGCTACCCAGCCATCGCTAAACCAAGTCAATCTCTACTTATCGATCAACGTGCACTAAAAATTAAAAATCTGCTTAGTTATCAATGTACGTGCACTAATAGTACAGAAAGATAAATCAACAAAGCTCACAGATGTGGGTCGATTATTTCTCGGAATGAAAGCCAATTACTTTATAAATAGATAAAAAAATCGATACCAACTATCTGTATATCACGGCTCCAGGGAGACAATCTCTGCGTGCACTTTCCTAGAACGGCTCAATAAATTACGTAACACACTCGCGTGCCCTTGCGTATCAAATTCGATGATCAAAGTAATTTTTTTACACCGGAATAACTTTTCCTATTTTAGATTGGAAACACAAGAAGGATATTGAAAGTATTTCAGTGGCGGAAAAAGTCAGCAACGATATTTATATAACGTGTCAAGGGATATAATCTGCATATTGGGGTCATCAAAGAGTTAGTACTCGATAAAATAACGATGACAAATCACTCGTCAGGAGTACAGTACATTCCAGGAAAACCCCGCTTCTTTATTGAAATGACCGTATTCATCCGCGCATCATGAGCTTCAACACACAATGAAATCTGCCTAACTATTGTATAAGGACGATCAGCATTTAATTTTCGACACCGACCAATTTACTTTTTATAATAAGTTTGATAAAAAGTCGTAGAAAGTTTGATCCTGCGGGTTGATTGATTCACTACGCTTAGGTAAATTATATTCATGTGAATCACAGCCAACTGAAATAATCTTTTTTCATTTTTGGTGAATATTAAGAATGATTTGTAACGAACACCCAAAATCATATCATTATAATTGAATGCGTGGGAATGTAGAGACCTATAGGATTGGCATTTGAATAGCGCTCCTGTAAACAACTGGTGCGTAATCTGTAATGAATGCAGAAATTTACGTGAAAGTTTGCGGTTTTGGTCAATGAGTCACCATTGAATCCTATGTTTCCACTGAGGGCGGCGAGTCAACCGAATGTCTTGGACTTACTTACCTGGCTACTGTAGTGAGATCCACGGGCTTGCCTCTTCGTTGATTGTGACAGACACAGTTAGGATTTCAAAGGGCATTGTCAGTCTATTTCTCACAGAATGTCCTTAGAAATCCTAATGATGCCGGCTTTTGAGGCAATCTATTCACAAGTAATCCTTCGTATGTAGCCTATACTGGGAATTACCTAATTTTCTTACGATATCTTCGGATCAGAAACTGGGCAAGATTTACGAGCAAACTTATTTCCCCAACTACTGCGGGGTCGTAGAGGAGCCCCAACTGCACTTTTCAAACAATCATCTAATTTTGACTGGGGATTTTTGGTAAAGTAAGATTTTTGTATGAAATGGTCGTTGCAGAACACTGACAGAACAATGTAACAAAGTGATGCATCTCATCAAGAATCGTTGATTACTGAAAATCTAGAAAATTGAATTAATTGAACCTTTACTGCTTACCCACTTATCCAGAGAGGCAACGAATGCCGATAATCAAAGGTAACGTAGATAATCCAGATATGCCTAGACGGTAGAGTCGAGGGCTTCCATCCATCCGAGTCAAATATCCGACTGAACACAGTGTACCCGATACCTATCGACTTATATCAGATGGCGTCCAATTTCGCGGTAAAATGTGGTAAAACTCTTTGATATATATCGGACTTTCTCGTACACACGCCCGAGGTGGGCTCGAGTGAACCAATCCCAGATCAGGAGTGACAAATACCTTACTTAATACCTCGCTTGACGAGGTTCTTTGTCGGTGCCGGAATACTTACAGAATGAACCAGAAACTTGACCACATCCGCGAGTTACCTCGAATTACTCAACCAGCGCGCGCGTTCGCGTACCTATTGACACCCACCCTATTTAAAGGAAACGACAATAACTCACAAACATCGGGGTTCGTTTGGTGTTCAATCGGTGCGTGCATGGAGTCGATTAGCCGTTCTGCGCACAGATACGGTGTTTGAATTGTGTAATGGCGATGTTTTCCTAGAAATGTTGAGCTGTCCCGTAACCAGTCGAGTCAGCTTTCTCAGCGACAATTTCGTGTGCACCGGTTGGGCATAGGCCAGAGAAGTCGTGGGTGTCATCGTGGTTCATACCATCTGAACAAATGCTTACCTTTTATGACTCAGTGAGAACATACAAACCACCTTCAATTTCACGTGGTAGACAAAGGTCATCGCTAAAATTAAATAGAATTGAATGTTAAGGGCGTGTCACATAATACGGACACTCGTTACACAAATCATAATTTCTATTGGCAGTCTAGAATTCGAGGAATATGATCGGTCAACGCGTCCCTATCGAGTAAAACGCTGCAACCACATGCCACCAGGAACTTTAATTGTATGGCGAACGGTTTCGTGGAACTGGAGGAATGACTGACCGGATTAAAATATATTGAATATCGATATAGTGTATTGATTTCTTACCTACAAGAAGCACCACAATTATAGCACTCAACAAAAGGTCAATTAGGTCCTATAGTTTCATTCTGAAAATTAACATGTGACTTCGCTATCGTCCGTTTTAGATTTCAATCGGAGAAATGTTTGACTTAGTGTAAATTTCGTTTTGAAAAACGTATGACTCTAAAATTAAGGCAAATCATAAATCTGCTTCGGCGTCACGCGTCGAAACTATCAATTGACATAATACAGAGTTATAGCTCATTGGGACTTTGAAATATGTGGCGTTATAACGGATTTGGCATTACAAAGCATGACAATTTAATTGAATTTGTAGATCTGACAGCTTTGTTCGTCAGTAAAAGTTGGCGTGTGACATTATAAAGAATAGCGTTATAACGAGGTCAGCTCAATTTCCATTTACACAGTAGTCTATTGGCACGCAAAGAAGTATGAAGCTCTGAAGTAAAAGTACGCATATCTGCGTTTTCAAAGAAATTATCTTATCACAGATAAGCTGCAGTTTGCCGATAAACCATTTTAAGTGCATGCACGTTATTAAAAACCTAAATTTTGGTATTACTACACATGAACGAGCACAACTGCATTAAGTTATGGGTTTAGACAAAAAAGATGTTGTTCCTTTTTATGCAGAAAATTAAAAGTGAAAGCTATCTCTAACGCGGAAGGTACAAGAATTTGTGCGTGGATTTCTATGATTTTATATCTATGTTAAATCCAATTTCAAATAGAATATAGAAAATGTTTTATGCAAATGGTCTATCAAACAAAACTAAAAATATGAAAGATAATTCGACACATTTTTCAAACTTGAATTAAACTAGATCAGTATTTCCGAGTTGACGTGAATATTTTCATGATCTGTTGCAATGAGCTCGCGGATATTGAATTCCGGGCAGACACCACAAACAACCCATTTTTTGGCGTGTTGGCCGCTTTTTTCATTTTGAAACACGAAAACACCAATCGGACCTCATCGGATGCATCTGGAGATAAATGTTGTGGCTGACCGCAACTTTATATAGAAAATTTACTTGGAACGACTTAAAACGTTATTTGCCCGCGAAAAAATTACTGACCAAATTTAGATTCGCAGAAACATTCCGATCAAAATCTACATAACAACCCGGATACGTAAATGTTGTTTTCAATGCGAGGTTTTTCGTATAATAATTATTCTAAACGTATTAGTCCAGCCCAGCTAAAATAATTTGGGATCTATGTCATTTGTGAGCTCAGATTCAGTCGGAAAGTAATAGTTTCATGAGAAGTTTCAATCACAATGTCACTTGTATTTTTAAAGTTAATTCCATTCTGGGTACCGACCTATCTACATCAGATATTCAACATTTATATTTCAAATATTGACCAAAACATCAATAGCAAAATATTTTACTCAAACCACATAATCTAAACGTATATAGAATTTTGTGTATTTCATATGTAATAATAAGGGCCTATAACGTACAAATGGGATGAAGCATTATGAATAAGTTCCTGTTTGGAATGATAGACAGACGCTGGTATTTTGGTCAAAACACATCCGGGATAACGAAATAACATATTGAATTCTCCCTTGATGGGTAATTTAGGCCTACATCTTAACACGCCAGCGACTCTTTTCGAAATTCTAACATTCTCATGATATATATATATGTACAATTCACCATTGTCTCCAAAAAGACTGTAGACCCCCTCTGCAGTATGGGGAATAATTTGCGAACGGAATTCTGAAATAAAACCCGCCAAAATGCATCCGAAAATACGTTTCTTCTCTTAAGCATTTCTGCTATTCTAAATACACCAAGAAATTGATGTTCATAGCAAAAACTTCGCCTAAATAATATTGTGAAATCGGAAGTAAAGGAACAGTCAGCTGTGACACCTTTGAAGATTGAAGATTACCTGTCCATCCAGTAACACTTTCCGGAATCCGTTTTTTTTTTCATGAAACTTCACTGACATATTTTGTAATGCAGGGCCGTAGCACGAGGGGGTTTAGGGGGCTCGTGCCCCCCAAAAACTTGGAAAATCAACCGGTTTCGGAAAATCAACCTTGAAGTGAGAGATGGTTATGTAGCGAATTCTGTAATGATTGAAATTTGTTACCAGCTTCCTTAATAAACCATGATTTTAATGAATTTTATGGTAATTGTTTTTGGAGCTTTCAAAAATCAATGGGTGTCCCCCCAATAATTTTGAGGGTGCTATATACGGCCCTGTATTGTAAGCCTGAAATAAGGTTTTCATATAAGCCTTCGTTGGGTTATCTTTTCGAGGTTTGAAATTGGGTATTCGTTTTGATACATTCAATATTTTCATTGCAAACGTCGATTCAAAGAAGTTTTCAAATTAATATAAGAAAAATGCTAGATTTTTTCTCCAGTTTTAGACTTTATATATTTGATGACGTTCTATATTCAAAGTAGCTTAGCCCAATACTTGGATAATAACGACGTGGCACTCCCTACCAGAATACATGTACATTGTATAACAACAAATTTATAAAAGTCTGAACGAACGAACATAGTTTTACGATAAAAAATTGATATTTTTTCGGGTTTCATTTCGATATTTCAGTGGACGAAAATTTGTAATCATGTCGCACAAGTCAATAAACGTATATATATATTTGACGTAAGCGTGTTCGACATATTGTGAGTTCATTCATAAAGAAAGCTCTGACTCAGTATTCACTCTACAAATGAGCGCAGGTAACATCAAAACTCTATGAAAACAATGTCTAATTTCTACAAAGATACTCACAATTTAAGCGGATAATTGAGTACCTTTAAAGGCACACTGGGTGCAGATTGAATTTGATTCTCGTTTGCTTTTCAGCGCATTGTGACGTCTTCGTTCACAGGGAGACGACGAGGAAAGAGAACGCGCGCCTTTACTAGAGGGCTCAATTCGGAGGGTGGTGATGATCAGTGCGCATGCGTTTCAGCATACGATATATTTGCATAAACCGCTACGGTAGAATCAATGTCAAACCGTAAAACTGGGCGAAACCAGGCGCAGTCAGAAGTGTGATGGCGATGTGTATGTGGGTTGGAGGTCAAGTTGAGTTTGGATTTTTAATGAGCAATAAATTGGATTAAATCAATCGGCATATCTTGAAAAGTAGGTAACAAATTAAATAGTCTACATGTATTACCAACTATGGATTATGTGAAAACAATTCCGCTGTACATCTTTTGATCTCATGTCGTCCAATATCGTGATCTGCACGGAGATCATCCTTAGTCTTTTTCATCTAAGTTTAGATAAACATCGTAACTGACATTCTTTTAAACATCCTTCTGAATTTTTCTATACCGCGGAAAATAAAACGTGCGGATTCCTAACAAGCGCGCTTGAAAAGTGCAAATTGTGGCGAGGTTTAGGATTTTGCAGGCCAGTATGAATGATATCGAACATAACTAGCACGAACAAAACCCTGAATCTCAAACACAGATGAGTCCTCCACTCTGAAATCCACTAGGCTTTAATACACCACGGCCTCTCATTTCATCGATGCCTAAAATGCATACTCAAAATTTTGAGAGTTTCGCCAACTATTTATGGGTTTGCAATAAGTTCCTGGTTTATTATTAGCCGATGACATAAATGTATGAGCCCATATCTTGAAACTCATGTTTTCCAAACAAGGAAGTGTCATTGTTCAATTATATGTGAAAATTAAACACATGACTTTTTGCTCTTATCATTTAAAATAGATGTGCGATTTTCATGAATGATAACCCGAATTACAAAGCCCTTTAAACGCATTCATGGTTTTATTGAATTTAATTGGTCTGTGCATGACAAACCGGTATATAGATTATCTTTCGAGCATGATTACAGTAATTCCGAAACCAACTAGGTAATTTTGCTATATTTTGTCGATTGAGTCATTTCTCGAGCGATATCGAGTCATGCGGGCGAATTCGCTACAAATCGGAATGAGGGCTCTTGCGTTGTACAACTATGAATCGAGTAAAACTCGTTTGATATCTCGCCGAAAAACTATCAAAACTATAACTTGGTCGTGTCTTTATGAATTCCACACTATCTTTATCTGATCGTGAATGCGAATGAATAAGAATGTCATATGAATGAATATAACCCACGCGTTTAGTACTAGACTCGTACTACGTTTTGGCAACTCACCAACTCGATGGAAAATCCACGTGAAGCATTGCATAATTTGGTGTAAATTGCATCAACTAACTAAAATATATTTGACAATTTTTTCTATGATTAATGCTCTTAGTGATGGTAAATCTATTTCAACCGCACCGAAATAACTTCTTAGGACAACATCATAAAAGTCAGTAGTAACACAGTATTAATGTATACCAGTACTGGTGGTATACAGAGCTCGTTATAACGCCATCCTTTGAAAAAGCTGGCGTTAACCGAGGGTAGTAGAATTTCTGAGGAACAAATCGGCCTAATTTCGTTCATCTTTATAATTCCATAATTCTTCGTTGTAACCGCGCATATTTCAAAGTCCCATTGATGACGAACCAACTAGTTCACAACTACTGTCATTTACTGTCAAGTTTCTTGGGTTGACATTTTTCGAATCGCGTTAAGAACAAACTAATTAACAAGTTAGAAAGAATATAGCAAAATATTCACGTACCGTTTGGTAGTTTGTGATTCGTATTCCCATTGTTTATATTTTCCTCAAAAGATTATCCACATGTTTAATGGCGCCGAAACGTAAATGCGCATGCGCCTGTTGATTGTTTTTGTTCATCCAGAGATTAGATAACTATATAAAAAATCTCGATTTTCACGCTGGGAGGTTACAACAATGATGTGGTACATTCTTATCTTGACCAATCTGCACACGTCGTTACCCGTGCGTGGTTATATTCATTTACTGCGCAGTTTTAAAATTTTTATTTTCTGCGCAATAAACGCGGTATTAGTTCTTACGAAATATGGAATTGATCGATGACTGTGTTTGAGAGCAGTGTGAAATATACGCTTTGTACGAAAATAATATCGAATCAGTAACTTCTTAAACGTGACTTTGAATCCATCCAAATCTTGATTATCCGAACCAGAGTGTAATTAAAATATTATAAGTTATAGTCACTTTCGAATTGAGATTACCCCGTAGCAAAAATCCTTGTTCAATCGTGTAGGGATCCTGGCCTCGATGAAATTTCAACGACACCACGATATGATGGGTCGTATAAACCGGTAATATATAATCAAAAGATGTGAGGGGTTTTTGCACAGTCCGTTATGACAATGAATAAATCGAAATTATTTATTGCAGCCCACCCAACGAAATGATTCACTGATATGTATAGTGCCTTTTTTCAAAACGTGTCACTAAATCATTTTTGCTGAATATTCATTATATGATCTTCGGTATTTATAACATTTATATATTGTACACTTTTTTGTATTATATATTTCAAAGGTTGATGGATTTTCTCCAATGGATCGGCAGATGGCGATAGTCTTCTCATGGAGGTCAAGGTTATCCCATCTAATGGATTTTTCTGATCAGCTGTTCCGACCCGATGTGATTTTCAGGTATTCAGAGTAAATACGAAGCAGGTATCGGATATATTGGATTGATTGTTGCTACGACCGAATCGGGAAACTATGTATCCACTTGCACCTAACAAGCTAGCGCGTGATTTACTTGCTGAACAGATTTATTAACATCGATTCACGCGTGGTGTACAACGCAATAACGAGTACATTCCGAGAAGTAATGGTGCTAACGCGTACGCTTCGGGTGAGGGAAATAATAGATCTAGAATTTGGAATTTTTATCATGGTTATATGATTTTAAATACCGGATAACATTGGAGTAATAATACCAACGGAGGTACCATATTGTGACGTCACATTATATGTACTGTAGATACACAAGTGCTGTCTGTATTTTGTAGATACCGATGGGAATTAACGTTAGTAATGTCGGTAATAAAATATTTGTACAAATGAGTTCTGATTTCTCGAATTTGTCGTTTTGTTTGATGAATTGTCAACGTATTACGAAAGTATCAGCATTTTATACCAGTGTCGGTGAGTTGATTTGAAAGACTGGAATATTATAATAATCTACGCGCGATATCGATGCGTCAGTGTCAAGCAGCTGTATTATGTTTGCGTGTGTGTGTCACATAAGTGTACGGTATTCATTCGCATTCATCGATTCCTGGAATCGGCTGAGTAAAACTCCTCATGACTCTCGATGAGCTGGCACTACTTTTCCGTATCACCGCTAGGAAGCGCTCATAGACGGAGGTAGTCTTGTGTCATAACCTGTTGTTACCGGTGTTATTTTGTAGAATTTTTCAATAACAGTATAGTATAGTATGATATAATAGCATTTAACGTCTCAGTGTAACCCTACTGGATTTTCAGGACGGAGGAGGCCTTTGAATGTGTTACCACACACACACACCTTGATTGATTTTCTAGTGCAACTAAAAATCTTTTGAGTCTAGATCGATTGACCCCAAAAACTATTATGAATATCGCCCTATAATATTCCAATTTGATTTAGATATAAATTCTACCGGTAGCGTAATTTTAAAAAAAACAATTAACGGTGGTTCCTATTTCACTGAATGTACCGATAGCTAAAATAAACGTCTGTTCAAAACTATTCTCCGGCTGAAGTTTATATTCGGGAATATTAAAACCAGTAGCCTATGTAAATGTAAAGGAAAAGATAATTTGACTAGATGAAATGCTTTTAATTACCTTTCCTGTGTGTATCCAAGGCGTTTACAATTTTTCCGTTGGTAAATCATACGCCGTGAAGTTCATTCACAAAATGAACCGGTATACTACGAACTATAAACGCATTGAATGCACCGCCCACGCACATCTGCCACGAGATTAATCCTCAAGTATATACATATAAAGGCGATGAGTTTTTAAATCATTTATTTGACTTACCTTTGACATTTAAGATCTAGCAAATTTTGAATTTCACCGCGCGAGCTGCTTCTCTGTCACATCACAATAAATGTTTACGGGGTATTTGTGTGTGATTGTGAAACAGCCACTCCTGCCGTATCTAGGGGCTGAGTCATAGCCGATATACTCTCTTTACAAATATTCTCTCAAAACCGCAACATTTTGCCTTGTCATAGGTGATTATTTAAAGATAAACATTCTCGAAAGTAAACTTATACATAGTAAACGCATGGTAACCACCACCAGTAATATAGGTAGGGTTTGGATGGGAAATCTAAACGCAAAAACTCTAATTATTGCTGAAAATAGATAAATGTCGGAACAGGTCTTTTCCTCTGTGATATTAATTACTTACCGGTTACATAAAACAATCTTGCTGATTTCCTCTATTCAATTGATTCCAAAAAAACTTTTATTCGAGGTTTCGAACACTATCCAGGGACGCTACGTATCTCCATGGTGACTCTCAGCGAGCACGTGTGTGTCACAAGACGGTAAGAATTCGAGTTTAGTTCCGAAATCTGATGACTAGGTATATATAGGGATAATTTCTGATACGGTGCCAGCTCTAGTCATCCCCATGATTCACCCCTTGGAGCTCACTAACTGTCCGCTATATCTGACTCGGTTGAGTTATAAAAGACCATATACGCTATTGATTGTCAATAATATAAATGTACAAAATATCGAGATAGACTAATTTAAATCGGGTTGAATTAAATTTAAATATTTGAACGGTAATGTAAATGAAATTTGATTATTTTACCGATTTACAGCGACTTGCCCTAACACCTGTAGCAGTAGCCTATATATACTCAATCGTCATCAGAATTGGTTTTTGAGAGTTTTGGAGTTTCGAACAATTAAGATGATTTGATTTCTAACCGTAGCTAACCGTATTTTATTATTTACTAATATATAACGATTTTTTTATCTAATTAGTTTCACACATAAACTCCAATAGTTTTTGGTTAATCAAACAAACAATATTTTTCGTGGAATGCCTGGAGTTCAGGCCAAAAAATGATACCCGGTCGGATCAAAATATTTAATGCAATCAACACGACCCGGTAAAAATAAAAACCGGCTTATTAGATATTTCAATTCTGCTGCTGATTTTTAGAATAAAAATAAAATGCGGATGGCCAAATGTCCAGTTTCTATATCTTTTGAGGCTTCTATATTTTTTTGTGAATGGAATCTGTTGGGGAGTGTAGAAGACAGCCTGGTCCTATTTGCAATGTATAACAAATTTACCCAGTCCCCCACCGACTCCAGTGGGTGTGATGCAGTTGGAGCAGGCCGCATAGTGATAACGACAATAAAATGAAATATATGAAAAATAAGCCTGGTCGATTGTAGAGAAGGGTAGTCAAAAAGTTGGTATTTACGCACTAAAAGAAATCTTGATATTTCATGCTTTGGAACACATGATGTTAGAGGACTGAACTCATTGGAAATATTAGCGTGTAAAATGACTTAATAACAATAGCATAACTTTGTTGCTGATTTTTGGTTCATGTTGTCGCGATCTAAGAATCGATGTTTCTCCTACCCTAAGAAAAAGTTAAGATGGAAAATTTTCAAAATGTTTTTAAAGCATGGGGTCCAGGGACGCAGTTACCTGTGTAAGAATAAATGCAAGTGAAAACAGGTAAGTATAAATATACAATTATAATAGACGGCAGCGCTAAGCAATGATGTAAATATTAGAACCCCTAGAGCACAGAAGATGAAAAACTTTGA
This sequence comes from Tubulanus punctatus, assembly GCA_036785005.1. Lineage (NCBI taxonomy): Eukaryota > Metazoa > Nemertea > Palaeonemertea > Tubulaniformes > Tubulanidae > Tubulanus > Tubulanus punctatus. The sequence goes on along the minus strand of JAYMFW010025564.1, from coordinate 8,408 downwards.
AAATTGTCGAAATAGTGGCGGGAATGTGATGAAATGCATCATTCCACTTGTAATTATTTTAAGTATATATTGGTTACTTTCTAAATATCAGGCATTACCGAATAAGCTGTTAAGGGACTTTTGACTTAATATTTTGCCGCGATCCCGCAAACTGCGCACTTAACTGTGAGCTACGTCCATACGAGGTACAATACTAAAGCTAGGCGCACATACCTGCGTATGCGACAACGAATCTTGGTCCGATCCGATAACTTTTTTGGATGCGTTTTGTCGTACAGAAAATATAAAGGATAAGCACAGACAACCGCACATGTTTGCGTGAACGATGCGATAGTGGTTTTAACGTTCCGATGTCATACGAATACAATCGGAGAGAAAATCGGCATATTTTCTATCCGATAAAATTCGCACCTCCGAAAGGTAACGCAGTGGAATTCCTGTAATTTTATTACGTCATTAAGGACAATGCCTTTTAATCATGCCACGGGCACCTCGTAGCGAGACTATCACGTCCCAAGAAGTCGAAGATTTGGTGGGACACATATGTCAGTTCCCGGCCATATCTTGTTGATAGTCAGCACGTGGACTATGACTCACAGAAGTCACACAATGCCATGGCGGGAAATTAGCGAGAAGATGGGCAAAACTAACGCTGACGGTTAGTATGTATTTCCTGGATTTCCAGTAGTAGTAAAGAGCTACCACGAATAAAAGGCCTCTATCTTAATCCAAATCCATTGTTAAAATGAGGACGAACGCGCGACTTTCGTATTGAATACGCGACTCCTATACGCAAGTACGTGCGGGCGGTTTCGGTACGACGATCGTATGCGATTGACGGATACGAATTAAATCGGCGTCGCATACGCAGATATATTTGTGCACCTTAGCTTAATACTATATTGCGTTCTTTCGCGCGATTTTCCTTGATAGACCAATAGAAGGCGTCGCATGTGCCGCTGATCGTTGAGCTGTTGGCTCTGATTTGGCTTTTTATATTTATTTAAAAAAGGCGCTCAGTGTCCATGAACGCTTTATCTTATTGATTATTGGATGCCGGTACATGGAAATCAAGGCCAAAATAAGTAGCGGTTAGTTCGGTCGATACGAAAGTAGAGCCCATAATGAAACACTGCGAATGGAGCGAATATACGAGGAAAAGAGCCCCGCGGTCTGCTGAGTCTACTCTCGAGAGCTATAACCCCGGCGCAGTAATACAAAGGGTGATTAACCAACCCCCACGTCACAAATCGTATAATTTCTCGGGGTGTGTTTGGTCCTCTGGCTCTAAGGTACGTATCACTCAAATATCATACCAATCAATCAAACACTGATTTATAAGAATATTTCCAAGAAAAACTTGGTATTTATACCAACTTTCGCGATCATATTAGTTCGTGACTTCGGTCACCAGAGGCGCTTTTTTTCCAAATTGGCAGCTCTTATGTTTGATACAAACATTCACCGAACCATTAATTATGTATTATTTATAATATTTGTACTATGTACGTACTACCGTACTATATCCTTATACCAAATATTTGGTCAGGACGAAATAAAGGTTATCTTATCTTATCTTATCTTAGCTCTCAGCAGCTCGGTGAAAACCCCATAGTTCTCCGTAAACGGTCATGAAATTGAGGAAGCAACGCATGGTTAAGTTTTGGAGTAGAGTCGCTAATAGTAATAAACTTTCTTCTAAAATTTATTGCTATATCAGGAATCTTCACTTTGACGAGGGACACCCTTTCTTTAGTGAATGGGTGGACTACGTCCAACGAACTCTATTATTTAATGGGTTAGCGGAATTTTGGCTTAACCAATGTGCTGGAAATCCTGATTATATTGGTCGAATATTACTCATCCAATTGAAAGATTTGTTTATTCAAAATTGCTACACACAATGTGCCGAATTACCAATAGCCTATCTGTATAAAATTTTCAAATGCGAATGGGGTTTTGAAGATTACTTCCCATTCAGACCGATCTTAGAAATTATTTTTTGTAGATTTCGGTGTTCTAACCGTACTCCCTATTGAAACCGGCAGATATACTCGAACCCCCCGAGAAGATAGACTATGTCCCCTATGTAACCAAAACTCAGTTTGTAGTGAATTTCATTTCTTATTACGTTGCCCTTTTTTGTTAATCTGAAGAATCTGTATTTGAAACCGTATTTTTAGAACATACCCGAACATTGAGAAATTCAAAAAACGCTGATGCGCTCTACCGGTAAAACGAGACGAAATCTGATTAATCTTATTAAAAAGGGTTGAAACACTTTTCATAATGGAAAAAGGATGTTTCGCATGGTTCTCTTGCATAAAATATAACGCATGCTTTGAAAGGCTGCAATTTTTAATGATATTCTTGTAATGTATTTTTTTATTATTTATTCTGTGCTCTCTGCAAATATCTCTTTGTTGAGCAATAAATATTACTGTTACTATTACTCTTATCCTTGACGTCGAGCGTTCTCTGTACAATTTTCGCCAAAAATAAATCGATTCATCGATGATGTCTTACATGCGTCTTTTCAGACAGTGTAAAGGTGATGTCGAATCGTTTATGAAAATAAATTACCGTGCCCCAAAATCATTGTTTTGACGTCGATAGAAGATTTTCCCTATTAAAAAATGTGTTTATACTAAATTCTAGCCCCTCAAAGTGAAGTAGATGAAGTTTTAAATGACATATTGAGTTTGGTATCACTGAAAACTGCTAAAAGATTTATTTTAGATGAGAGGTTCCATTTTGGAGCCACATTTTACGAAAAATCTCGATTAAAAATTGTATCTTTTTTCATATGTTACCATCCTTCAATACTTAAAATGGGTCCGAGGACCCCCGGTTTTGACAATGAGACAGTTTACAGTTTCCATCCGCCATTTTGTCAGGGTACCGCGGGACCCCATTGTTTGGCAAATTTTTCGAACTTTTTCGTGCGTGTTTTTAATAGCTTCGTCAGTCTACAGTATTATATAAAGAGATGAAGTTTTAATCTTTTAAAACTGTTGAAAAATACCTTTCGAATAATGTGTAAACGAGAATTATGTACATAGCAACAAATAGAAGCGGTAGCAATGTGAGGCTATTCCAAAATCTTGCAACGTAAATTCTAAATCGGTGATATCTTGATAATTTCCTAGAAGAAAATCAGCGAAATGATAGAGGATTTGATGGTCTTTCATATGCAATTTGAATTCTTGCTATGGCTGTTGAAAGTTGAAAATTGGCCTATGCGTGCCAAAACACCAAGATCAGCCGTGTGTTGAGTGTATTTGAGGCCATTAATTTTCAAATAAAAGTCGGTTTTTGTGGGAATTAAAAGAGTCAGTACAAAATTTAACTTATCTTTAATTGAAAATGGATTTCCGAAACAAATTAGGTAGACGTATAAGATTCAAGTTGTGACTGGGTCTTGGGCTCTGTGGTTGCATTTAGTATTTTTACCAAAAACCGATCATGAAACAAATTTTGGAGTTCAAGATTACCACGCACGATTTCAAAAGTCATATCGATGACATGAAAATTCATAAAAGTCAAGAATCATGTATCTTTGCTCATTCACACTCGCAATGAAGCTATTTTCAAGGATAATGTAAGAATTTTCTCAAACATCATAAGAAGATGAGCAGGATTTAATTTTGGAGGATCTTATAACATACCCGTCAGCCAACGTCGAATAAAAATCAAAGAAAGTCAATTTCCAGTCACACATATGAAAAAAAAAGATTTTAGGCGTCACAAACAGGTTGGTGACAGACATTTCGTTCTTTGCAAAATGTGGTACTGTTCATAACTAACCGCTAAAATAGGGACCAAACTTTGATTTCACCAAAAATATTGCTTCATACCATTTCAGCGTTAAGTTGATAAGATTTATAAATATATTTTCATCATTTTTCCTGAAGTGAACTTATTTGAATTAATGAAAGGTAAGCATCGAACACACGGCGATCGTGAATGGCATGAAATGGGCATTTTTCAACTTCCAATAGCAATGGCTCAAAAATAGGCGGTAAACTGAAGATTCAAATTGTATATAAAATACAATCGAATTCTCTATCATTTCGCCGATTTCATAAATTTCTCCTACACTCAACAGACGAACGAGTTTAATAGTATCGTGTCAAATATAATGAGCCTCGAGATCCATAGATCCTATGTAGCTGTACATCGTGGATGTAAACAAACCCGCCTCGCACTTGTTTTGAACGCTCTTAATTAATAAAAACTCCCTGAAATGTGCTATATTGATGTCAAATACATTTCAATACGATAGAACGCAGATAAACACCCAAGGCTACATTATCATAATTGTTTCCCAACTTGGAATATCATGTAAAATGAAAACTTTACACCACATATGAAACGTCGATGCAAATGATTTGTACGGGCTGATTTTGGATCACTTATTTATATACATTTACCGTATATATATAATCTACATTCGGATTGAGCACAGCCATAGCTTTTAAAAAGGTGAATGAGGGTAGGGTAAAGGGGTTACTGTCCCGGATTCCCAGAAATAACGAGCTATAAGATATACCGAAATCCGGATCACGACAGCGAACGCTCCCGACCGGCCTTGTTAATTTGTGGCTGTCCCGGATTCCCTCGGGCTGAACAAACGCTAATAGTGTGGCGTTACAACTCCTTACTCCCTCTACCATCATAAAGATGTAAGGGCTGGTAGGATCTCCGGCCAAATCCTAGCTAGCCACTTGGGCCATATAATGTCATTATTGTACATATTTCAAAAACCATGTAGCCTAGTCGGTTTTATTTGTAGCTGTGTAACTCTCGTTACGCTCCCATTCGGCTCTAACTATCTCAGCAAACACTCGACATAGTTCATTTAGGCTTCAACTCTAGAAATATGACGTCGTTTCAACGTTGATTTCAGGGCCGTAGCTAAGATTCATGTTTTGCACTTGCGCTCCGTCCATGATGGCCATCAAAATTTGATCGTGGATAGTAACGCATGTTTTTTTATTAAGTTGACGTTTTCTTTAACATTTAAATGTATATTTATCTTAAAAGGTTTTTTTTTTAAATTTAAAAAATGATTTTCTAGGGGACAGCTGGCCCTTTGCCCCCTGGATGTTGACGTACTCATTTTAGCGATGGAATTTCAAAGTTGAAATAACGTTGACAAATAACGTGGCTATGTGCGTGTCCCCCAAAATTACATTATAAAACACTGCTCTTTACTTGTAATGAATGTAACTTTTACACTTAACCAATCCGGCACCACCGTAGAGCTAAATTTGTGTAATGCCGAAAATAAGCGACCTATGGGACGACATTTTGAGTTCACAAGTACTTGAGATCCAAGTTCATGGCTTCATGCTTTGACCAAGGCAACATATTTGATATACAGTAAACTTCGCCTAAGTCGTTACTCAGGCGAAGTTTACTGTCATAATTTCTAGTAGAGTATAAAACCCGTGTCCAGTTCACCGACACAGTTCGGTTTGACTTCTAAAAACGGTGTAGAAAATTAACACATTAAAAAGGAACTAGGATAGAATTACATCCTGTATACAAGTTCCCTCGGAACGACATAACTTTAAAAGGGCGATAACAATTACGGTTATGGTTATGTTTTTTCTCGTCTTCTGAATCTCTTTTTGCGACAGTTACCTGATCAGTTCATCTAAATTTGCATTCCATTCAATTCTATGTCAAGTTATTAATACGCGATGAAATGAAGGGCTGAAACCTGACGGCTGTAATCTTTAGACACGTCGAGTCTCACCGAACGCAGTCTAAATAAATTTATAGACGTCTGTCTACTAAACACTGGTGAATCGAATCTTTCAGGACTCTTCTGCGGCATAAGATTCTCCGATCTCAGTGGTTTCTAGTTTGATAGCACGAAGGCATACGTTCTTGCAAAAATATCACATGTCAATGAAATGGGACTCGATTTATACATTTGATAAGATGAAAATATATTGGTAAATACATGTACGTTTTTGAGAATGAATGTCATCGGAAAATGATGATGGTATACAGTATAAGGGCAATATAACGACTAGTAACCAGCTTTATAGGAATTCTGGTCATGCCTATTATTTACACAGATTAATGTCTTGTAAAATCACATTTGATGTTATCCATAACATTGAGACGCGCGTTTAAAGTTGACAAGCAGAACACAGTGGATTATTTCTACAATCGTTTTTGCCTTTTCATTGAAATCTATGTAAAATGTATAGTCAACGCTACGTATATTCTGACCATATAACAACTCTCTGGTCCTACTAATTACCTTTTCGCTCGGCTAAGTCAAGATTTCAAGTCACTCTCCACCTGCGCAACTTCGCCGTGATTGGCTCGCTGAAGCTCACTTGTAGCGTGACCTTTGAAATGGACGGTCGTGGGAAATTACTAGAAAATTATTCGGATACTTTTCTTCACCAAGTGAGTTTTTAATCATATTTCACTACATACAATAAACTCGTAAAATTAACCTATTTGGATAACAAGAAAGTTATACATGTATATTTAAAAAACGAAACTTAGCGTAATTCTCTTGATGATTTTCAAAAATTATTTAGTTCTGATGAAAGGCAGTGCTTCGTTTCTATCAAATGTAATTGCTGTGACATTTGTTGCTCCCAGTAAACTTGTTCATGATGTCCGTAGGAGATAAACCGGCACAGGTTTAGATAAACTTGAATTAAAAAAGCCCAGCAAAATGTACATTTTTGATGTCAGAATTCTATTGTTTCAAACTTACCGATTACAAAACCATGCAATCTCATTCTTTAAAAAGTGGGTTGTGTTTTTCATCTATATCTTATCTTACTTTTGTTCGATTTTTCTATTGGATATTTTTACTATGAAAATGTCATCATTATTACAGGCCCGTAGTCAGGATTTCTGAAGGGGGAGGGGGTTATTTGTCAAGAAAAAGGGCACCTCCACCAAGAAGGCCACTTCCAACAGTATTTTCAAAATCCATTCAGATTACAAAGCCCCATCGATTTCCTAAAAGGGTCACTTTATATTTCCAGCTGACCAAATCAAGGATCTTCTGTAGTTTTTTTTAAAATTTGACTTGTAAACAAAAAAATTGCACCCTCGAAAAAAGGGTACTCGAAATTTTAGGGTGGGTGCGGAAACCCCCCTGGCTACGGGCCTGTATTATTATTTAAAAACCTCCCTCAAAGATTCTTGCCACCGGAGGTGACCCCATAACTCGTTAACTAAAACATAGATTCTCATTCCTCATCTAATAAAATGAATATGATTGATTCAGAATATTTTAGTTTCTCTAAATTCTGTGCCCTCACATCCCTCATTTTTACTGACCCCTACCGGTCAATTTCGGATCTCTTTTGTTACTCGCGACCATCGTCATTCACAATGGACTCTCTGGAAAATTGAAAAAGCTACGGTATCGAGGCAAGATCACTTCTATCTACAAAATCTACTGGTATCTACTAGATCAGGTTATACGGCAGCACTTTGAGAAAATAATTATAATCTATAAGATCTGATGTCCCAAGAAATAGTAGGAAATAGCTGAAATGAGATAATTCTTAAATATCTAGGAATACATTCATTTCTCTCATATTTCCTGAAACTTTAGACTCAAGTATGTACTTCCACTGCACTCACAAGGATTCGAATTTATCAGCAGTAATTCTTAATCCGTATTTCATTACAATTTACTCAATCATTTGATTAACTGAAACAATAGAAGACATTTGGTAAATAAACTACTATAATAGAAGATAATTGATAAATAAACTATAATAATGGTACATAATTCTCACCGTGATGTTTGGCCTCATAACTAAATGGCAACTAGTCAAATAACACCTATGACACCAAGAGAGACCAAATATATAGCTAGAAGTGCATATGAACTTAATTACCGTGACTCAAGACAACTCAACCAAAACACTCAGCTGCCATACAGCTAAACTGACATATTAACACATAAATAGCATACAAATCTTACAGTCTTAATAATCACATTCCTTTCATTTACAAGGGTAGTCACGGAAGGATATGACTGGAATAGAAGAAAGATAAAAAGAAACTCAGAATCGACCAACATTAGTGTGACGTGTCGGTAAAATAATTTTCATTTCCGCCTGAAATCCTGCATGACTTCCCACATTCTAGCAAAAATCACTTCTTAGTTCTGTCGTACATAATTTATGTCCTCGGACGAAAACATCTTAAACTTCAATTCGATCTCGAGCATTCCCTTCTCCTGTCTCTCGTTACAAAGACTCCCCTCTTTCTCGACGGACTCCAACAGTATCTGTGTCTCACTACGTCCATTATATTACTCCTCCCTCCATTTCACTCTTCATAGGCAATAACTCGACATGCTGGCTCTCTCTCTCTCTCTCTCTCTCTCTCTCTCTCTCTCTCTCTCT